>VZRZ01001596.1:76302-145015 GCA_013398175.1 Climacteris rufus | reverse complement strand
AGGAGTAGGGCCGGGGGTAGGGGGGAGGGATGGAGGGATTTCACATCCTCAGTTGGTCTGATTGTTAAACGCATTTGGGCTTCAGAGTTTGTTAGAAGTAACTGGAACATTCAGCAAGCTGCAAGCACTACTAAGTGTAGCTACCCTGTTGTAGAAGCACCTGACTTAACATTCAAAGATACCATAACATACATACCATGGCAGCCCAAATCAGCCTCCATTTTTACTTTTTCTTCTTTTTTCCTACAGAGATGTTCATTTTGTAGGTTCCATTCTTCAATGTCTTTGAGAAGTTTATTGAGGTTGCAGATTAACTGTGCTGTACAATGCACCTCAGTACCACTACGACCCTGACCTATTAGTGTATGAATATAGCGAGAGGGACAGGGAAGCAAAGTACATCATAGACTGTCAACCTGGACAACAGAGAATCAAGTTTATATAGCCTTCCAGATTGTCTCATGGTCCTACAGACAAAAATGAAGCTTACACACGTTTAATCCATAACTGAAAACATTATGTATAACATACATACATACTAGTAGGCAGAATGTTCAAGCCAAGGCAGATATTTTCAACAAATCCAGAACACAAAGAAAACTTATTTATGTACCTTTTCTAAGAGTGTTTCAGGCTTATCTTATTCATCATGTTATGGTTTTCCTCAGGATTCTTCTTTAACCCTTTATTTCTTTTTTATTTTTCTGATCTCACAATTGACCCAGCTAGCAGCAGGAGGTTGGACTAGAGATCTCATGAAGTCCATTCTTTATTTAACCCTATGATTCCAAAAGGAATGGCATCTTTATCACCTGCTGGTCACTCACCTCTCCTACAAATTTTGAAACCTGTTTAAATGTTCAGGATATACAACTGAAAGGTTAAACTTTTCAGCTTAAAAGAAAACAAGAACTCTCTACCAGGGATGTATCTCCAGTTTGGGGTCTAAAAAAATCAAGCATAAATTTGAAACTCAATTTCCTTTTTCAAATCAGCGTCATGACATAAGTCTCAGAACACCAGGATAAAGAAATTTGATTATTTCTTTTATTTACCTGTGGCAATTGCCATAGCCTGGTCTCATGCTGAAAGTCTTGGTATCTATTATTGTTCTGCTTATATCACATCTATCATAGACTGGCCTCAATCTGCAGTATTCAAAATAAATAACATGTTCCAGCTTGTAGTTCCAGCTAACAATGCCATATATAACTAACTTCTTTTAATTCAGATACCCATCACACATACACTGCGTGTGCCACCTTCAGAGAGGTTTAGAATCATAACCTTTCCTGCCATGTGCAGAACATTATTCCACCACCAGTACAGTTTTCATGCTGAAGCTCAAAGCTGAAAGCTTTTATGGTTCTTCCATGAGGTACCTCTGAAAAAGCCTCAGTACCACACCAGGGACAACACAGTTTCACAGTTTACTGAAGGGCTGATCACTCCCATGCTGAGTGTTTCCCTAAAGTCTCACTATACAAACTAGGACTGGTGCAGTATTGCTTTTCAGCCTTGGCTGACAGAAGAGAGACAGAATTTGTCTTTCACCTGGGATGAAACAGCTCTTTAAATAAAGTTAAAAATAGGATTTAATTTAAGAAAAGGTCATCATGATTTTTCTGGCATGGCCTGCACTTACCTCCTGGACAATGCCTCATGGCCATTTTACACCGTCTAGATTCTGCAATGGTTGGACATGGTATTGTGTCTTTCGCTGGCTTCTTCACAATTTGTCTTGTTCTCGTTTCCAGGCCCCACTTAAATCCACATGTTTTGTTATTCCTGCTGCAAGTTCCCCACTCGCTCCACTGACCCACTTCACAGCCTTCTGATAAAGCAAAAGAAAACACAAATGAGCAATTCTTCTCGTTTGTTGGGTTTTTTTCTTTTCTTCTTGTTCTTTTTTTTTTATTAGAATACACTGTACACTGTTAGAAAGCAACACTTGAAAGTTTTATTATTAGCAATAAAAGATAAAAACAAAATTCAAATCTCTTACAAAAACTGAACCTTTTCAGACAGCATCAACCTAACAAAAAATACCAGTATATCAAACTACAGGTATAGAAGTTATGTCAGTGCCAAATATTCAAGAACCCTCTTAAAATAATGAGACTGACTCATTTTTTTTCTCTGTCTAATAAATAGATTCTATTTGGTTGTTACTTGGGTTTGAAAAGTTCAAAAGTTCTCATTTCCCAGTCCTCTCCACCATGAAATGCAAGCATACTCTTGAAAGAAAGAGTTTGCTCCAACACAATTCCTGAAATCTTACTAATTCTGAGTTGTAAATTTTCATACAAGGTGATCTTACACTTAAGGGGACAGAGCTTTCTAATGCACAACAGAGTGGCATTCCCAATAAAGCAGTATTTTAAACTTTGGAAAAATTTATTAGTATTAGCAGTAAAGAAATCACGACATAATTCATCAGTGAATATTTCCTGATAATAAATATTAAGCATCACCTTCAAGTAGTGTCATATTTGAACCCAGCCACCCAGCAGAAGAGCTACTTCAGCAGCATTGCTGTGCTAGAAGACTCACCCACACATTCCATAAGCTCCTCCAAGGCTGCAAATCCAGTGGGACACGCTCGGAAGCAGCGGCCTCTGTGCGAGTAAAAGCCAGTTTTGCATTTGGTACAAAAGTCTCTGCTAAAGCAGGAGTCGCAGTTTTCTATTCTGCATCCTGAATCAAAAGGATCATAAGGAACAACGAGACAGCAAAGTTAGGGTAAGAGTAAAAATGAAGGGACTTATAAAGCAATAAAATAGCAAAGCCAGAAATGCTATAATGAGGAATACTGTCATCCTGAAATCCATCTGCTCTACAGAAGAAACTATAGGGAACGGTGTCTACCACGTTTTCCTCTATGTCCTTCTAATCCTATTTTTTTTTTAATCAAAAATGTAGATTAAAACCTCTAGTTTAGTTATATTTGAGTTAATGACATTTTTTGGATGAAAAGTGTTAAATGTATACTAATTTTGATGAAACCAAGATGCAACAAATTATTTTGGGACGTATGCATGTATTATATGTATTGTCTTCAGTTTATAATTCACCATTGAAAGTAGGATACATTTATTTTCTGTGAGTTGACCCTATAAATAGCTGAGTGGTTGCTTCCATGTAGTGTATCTTATGTCCATGTCTATGCATATTCATGTGCAAAAAGCCTCAGTTTTTCTGGATTTAACTCCTCTCTATTTTTAAGAGACTTAAACCACAAAAAATAACCATTCTTAAATGCCTAAAAGACATAAAGCCATAACCAATAGCTAAAAAAAAACCCAAACAAACAAAAAACTCCGAACAAATCAAACCAAACAACTATTGCTTTTACAAAATATTGTATTTCTCTGAAAATTTAAGAGGAATACAACCTGCAATAGAAGTCAGACTCAGATGTAGGCTATTCAGAAACATCCTATTCCTTATTAAAACATGACAACTTTTTTGAAATCAACTAATTATCACTGATCATATGTATACTCATACATACCTACAAAAAAACCCCATGGAAAAATGTACCAAATACTAAAAAGAATAAGCCATTGCACTCGGAACATTTGTATCACTTTACAATTAATTTTAAAAAAATTGAATCCTTCAGCTAATATAATTACATAAACTGCATTAACTGTATCCTGTCTTCAGCTATGTGAAGTCACAGCAAGAAGCACTTTTTATTCATGTCTTGCAACAATACACTAATAATTTTAGTAATTTCTGACACTAATTTATTCTTCATTCTTTTCTAAAACAACAAAAAAAGCAGAAACCATAAAGACTTTTGAAATAGTGATTAGTAAATATTCCAAATCAACACTTTATATTTAGCCAATCCTTAAAAAACAAATTTTAATATTTATTCTTGAACTCCAGCAGGCCAAAAGAGGGCATTCCACAACACTTAAACAGTGTGTGTGTGAGTGTGTCTGTGAGTGTGTAAAATTATTGTTAGCAATTAGGGAAATAAGAGGCTTTTTATATCAGATTTTTTGTGTCATTGGACAGTAAATTAGGCAGATTGGATGAAAAGAAAAATGTATATTTCAAGTGGTTAAAAGGAATGTGAGCATCAGTTTGAAGCCTTGCCCTGCCAAAGGTAATCTCTGCTGGCTCTGTTTAGCACAACCACACATAACCTGAATGCTACCAACTCCTGCGTCCAACATCTCTCAAAGGGGCTTTTAAAACTTGAGTTCATATAAGCAGCACAAGTTGGGCTTCTTGTCCATGCTTTAGTTTATAGGAAATTGCTAAGAATAATAATTTCCTTTTCACAAAGGTTGAACCAGTCCCTGAAGAACAGGATCCTGGTCAATGTCTACACAGTGACCCCACAAAATCACTTCCCCAGATAAATGCATTGCAGGGCAAAAACAACTAGGTGAGCTGCTCTGGAGATGTACCACAATACTTAATTGCTAATATGGTTTACTCAAGCTATACTGCAAGTATTTTATTAAATGCAATGCTTCAGTCAAACATCCTGTATGTTTAAACATTCAGAAAAAACATTTGCCTCTTGCCCATCCACGTGAGACATTTGAAAAGAAAACAAAGTTTTTACAAACCGTGTAGTACCAATGATCAGATGCAAACCAGAATATTAAAAAAAAATAGCATCTTGCAACCCTTCCTCACATCCAAGGGACACATTTTTTAAACTATTGCTTTCAAAAAACATGGTGGGGGGCAACATGCTAAAAGCTTTTTTGTGTGTATGGAAGAGGGACTAAAGGAAAAACTTTTAATACAAATTACCTTTTGATATGATACAGACATAGTGGGTGGAAGCTTGCCTCGCCTTACACCGTGCATTCCCTCCATAAAACTATTGCTACCATATTTAAACCCCATATTTAAACATTAAATGAATGAATCAATCCTCTTTCAGTTTCTTGATCATACTTGAAAATTTCCATCTTGTTTGTATTTTCTGCTTTATCTTCTATGCCAGTTTTCTTTTGTGTCATGGCAGAGTCCTTGTGATAACTACGTTTTAGAAGCATTAGTAAGTGAAGGTTGGATGGAGATTTCTATCAAGACAGTTTATTTTCAATTTTTTCCTATGAAGATAAACTACTCCAAACATGAAATGCCTATTATTTAATCTTCATCACATGCTATTTATGGGAAAATACTGAAAGATTATTAGGAATACTGAAAGAATTCTGAAATTAAAATATTAATTTGTCGAATTAATATTCATCACAATGTTTAGGGTTACTGGGTGCTAATCATAATGATAATTTAACTCAGGAATAGACCATACTGTAGCTGAAGATAAACTAGGAGTGATAACAACTCCTTTCTGACATCGTCCATATGCTCAGTTCAAATCATGAGGGTGCTGCTGCAACTAAACCTTGTACAGAATTTCTGTAAAATTTAAATAACCTAAAAAGAGAAAGCAATAATCCAGAAGTCAAAAATGCTAACTATCTAGAAGTCTCTTTTCAATCACAAACTGTCACAACAGTGGTTAAGAAAAACATAAAAGTTTTTAGAGTATATTTTATTTGGTACCTAGCTTCATCTTATTACATGGCTTAAAAGCTTTGGGGAATTTGCTTTTTTTTAAATAGAAGTGCTACTAGTAAATTATTTTAACTGTAACTGAGGTTAGTACATTAGAATGAATTAATTCTTTAGATTCTTTTACTTTTAAAGTTAAATATACCAACATGAAAAGATAAAGAAAGCATATATATTTTTTGTTGGATGCCTAAAAGAAGTTGATACTCTACTAAGAATATTAAAACACCTTTGTTTGGAAATAAATATAACCTTGGTGAATTTTTTATTTCTTCTTGTTAATCAACATCATTATCTACTTAAACATTAATAAATATAGGACAACGTAAGTACATTGCAATTGCTAAAATTCTTTGCATTCTATTATTAAAATAATAAATTGGATAACAATGAAAAATCCACTATGAAATCTACAGAACTGTTTGATATAATATGCAATCATTATGAAAACCAGGCTTTTGAAATTTTTTTTTATACTTTACAATAAATAATATAATAAAACCCAAGGAAATACTCTTTAATTACCTGAACTGCTTTCTTCTGACTACTACAGTTTTCAGTCCTTATAACTTTCTGATCTCAGCATCTTATGCCTACCTCTGAAGAAAGAAAGCAAAATCTTTCCTACTTTTAAAAACCTCTATCTAAATCCTTTTAAATTCCCTTCAAATTAACTAGCTAGTTGATGTAATTACAACAAACTAGAACAAGACAGAATTCATTTTTTCATCTGGACCAGAATCCTCTGAAAATCAATTTTATTACTTCAATTTCTCACGAGTCCAGTGGTTTCATTTTCTGTATAATATCATTAGTTAGAAAATGTGGTTTGTGTATTCTTTTTATTCCATTTAAAAGATTGCCTAGAAATTTACAACACCAAAAAAAAAAGAGAAAAACTAAGGGAAATGACACCAAAAAATTGAGATATATAAGATTTTAGACCCAAGAAATTCTTTAGAGGAAAGAAATAGATAATGCATAACTGACAGTATGCTTCAGAAATGCTTTTCTTTTTTTTCCCCCTTTAAAAATAAACAGAAAATGGTGCCCACTAGAGGTTTCTCAACAGGGAAGAGCAATTGCCTGGGAGATTTTAGAAGCAGGAAGGAGGATAGGCGTGGAAGTGGAAGCTGGTGGGGAGAGAGAAAGATAAGATTGGTGTGGAGGGGGAAAAGAGTTGATCAATTCAGTCCTACAGAAGAACTCCCCAGAGAGATCTCACACTTTTGACAGACCTACCAGACTTGCAGGGCAACAATGGCACAGCTGAAAGCCTAATCACCAGAACCTGAGGGTGAGGAAGAGAAGGGTGCCCCACTGCTGCTGTTTCCATCTAGCAAGGAACAAGGGGTCTGTAAGTAGGGGCAGATGCTTGAGCCCTGCCTCTCCCTTCCCTTGTATTCAATCTGCAGTGTCTCATCAAGAATCTTCTTCTTACCAGACCTCAAATCCCTTTTAGTCCCACTCAGTATCATGTCTTGTTGTATCCCACTGGCTCTCCTGCTCTCTAGTCACATCCAGGACCTCTCAGATATCATAACACTCATACTGAACCTCATCTAATACAACCTCAAATTTTCCTTCCAGAGATTCCATCTTCTTTTAAAATGAGCATTAAAGAATTGACAGACTCCCATTTCAGAAGAGGAATGAAAAAATCATAATACAAATTTAGATACAGAATTAAATTTAAACTCAGGTGCATATCCCTGTTACTGTAAAAAAAAAAGAAAGAAAAGAAACAGGAACATGCTCCTGTACTGTAAACAGCTTCTTTTCATACTATCATTACAGAGACTGCAACATTCCCAAAACAAATACTATCCTTCCATTGTAAATTTATCACCAGTTTATAAGGTGATAATATAAGCTGAATTTTAGGGAATATAATGCCTTTGAAACTCAAACTAAAGAAAAAACACTCCATATTGAGATGCATTTACTTCATATTTTAACATATCTTAAGAAGAACACTTATTAGATTCGTTTCTCATACTAACCACTGTATGATGAATTTTAAGGTAAAAAGATATGTATCCAAAAAGAAAAAGTATTGCTACTGATATGAATAATCATGAAATAGCCATATTCTGTAGCATTTCCATTGCTACCCTGCCCCTTTCCAAACGTAATAAAGACGATTTACTATCGATCCATAACTCCCTTCATAACAAAGATATTTTGTAGTATGCAAACTGGAAAAGACAGCTGGTCAGTTCCTAGTAATCTTAATAACAACAACGATTCACAGCAAGTTCTGCTCCACATGAAATGCAGACACCAGGAGAGACCAGTTACATATAGGAAAGCAAAGTGGGAACTCATGGGGAACCTGCATGCATGGAAACCAGCAACCACCAGCCTAAGACAGAGAACTGTTCTGAACTGTACTCAATGCTTGCAATACTGAGAGAAAAATGAACATATTTTGCATAGAGAAGCTGAAGAGTAAAGCTAGGAAAAGAAACATGGCATTCCTAAGTTGAAGAAATTGGCAGTTTGGCACTGGAATTGAGTCCCTGCTTGAGGGTCTTTGTGTTTAAGAAGTCAGAGCAACAGAGGATGATTTACTACAGCTAGCATTTTCTTTTTGAAGGTCAAATTCATTCTTTCCATTGAGGCATCATTCCAGAGAAGCCTCTGGGCCCACAGCTTATCCTGAGGAGTGACAACTGTTGCTTGGTCCAAAGCCCCTAACACTTTGGTTTTTCACACTGAGCTCTGGCTCACAGCACCCTACTCTTCTTGCCTCAGATCTCTCTCACTCGTCTGTAATTTCACGTATCCCCAGACTGTCCCCATGCCCATGACACTCACTCTTCCCAACTCTGCTCCCATCCCTCTGCTGCTCACTAGAACAGCATTGGTGCTACAGGTCTAACTTCACGCTGCCACCCGGACGTGTCCACTGGCACTCCGCACCAGTGCCACTGACTAGCAACACCTTCTGTGCTAATTCTCTCCAGAATTTTTTGGGCATTGTACAATTGTAGGATGGACTGCTACAATTGCACTGACTACAACAATCTCAAAAGGACATAAGTTCTGCTATACTCTATAAATAAGTCAAGTAACAATATATTAATAATACCTTGCTATTTTGTAACAGTGCTAAAAAAACCTTCATTACGTTTCTCAGTGCATTAACTGCACATGTTTAATAAATGCTCAGTTTGTTTAAAAGCTTCTCTTTATCTTGTTTTTACTGAAGGTGAATGGAAAGGGAAATTACAACTCTGACAATGCTGGGCCCTCCTAGGAGAAAGAGGGTGAACCTAAACAAATGAAGTAGCCAACCAAAACTGAAGGGAGCTGTAATTTCTAATCTCTGAGTGGTTCCTCCCCACTGAAATTATGAAGGTTACTATGGCTACAGACAAAGTTGAAAGGTTCAAGATATGCTTGATCCATTAATCAGCCCAACCATCAAAGTGACAGATTTCATCTTACTCTTTAATTCAGTTTTGTTTATGTCATGAGATTATCTCTTATTGGAGCAATTAAGTTTAAAGTCATTAATTATTAAAAATGTATTGGAAAATTAACAAAGTATAGCTCATCTCTTGCACATTCTTCTATAGGAGAGATTCAACACTTTCCAATTTCATGTTCAAAAGGACTGCATTCTCATACTCAAATATTCAAGGTGGAAATCATGTCCAGCAGGAAAGTACATTGATTTCTAGAGACATACAGTCTTATATTTCATAATTCACTGTTACTAGAAAAGCAGTCTAGAACCACTTAGCAAATTCAAGGCATGCATACTGTTTACATGCAGAAAAGAAAATTTGTCTTGAAATCAAAAATTTCCATCCTTTTAGAACTGCTGCACTTGGCTGTGGTATTTATTGTGTTACATTTGGCACTAACCATGTTTGACTTTTAGAATCATGACATTTTCCATTAAAATATGTTCTATAGCTTTTCTAACAAAAATGAGCAAGTGTTCCCATAATAAAATGTTAAACAGCTTTTGTGCTCATAAAGACATTAATAGGGCAGAAATAATTTCAACTTATGTAATTCAAGCCCTGTAACTCCCATAAGGATTTTGACATAGCCAAAATTTTTATTATTTCTAGCTGAGATAATACTATCTGAGCAAAGGAGTCTGTAAGCATACCTAAGAATATCTAAGATCAAGTAGGAAGAAACCTATTCCATTTTTAAGGATGTTTATTTCAACTCAGCTTCAATCCACAAAATGTCTGTGTTTTCAACGCTTTGCATGTGCCATGCAGATTCACCAAACCAAGAAAAAAAGAGAAGGGATTTATAAATAAACCAGTTGGCACTTACACTAAAATAAAAATATACAATACAAAAATCATCAGAGGGGAACCAGGACTGCAGAAATGCAACTGCCTGATTATTCTCACGGGGCAAGACTGTCAAAGGTATGAGGGTGAGATAAATATCAAGTGCTCAACACATGCCAGTATGGCTTGGACACGACTTGTACGTATGCTTTTCAAAATCAATCCGGTAATTCAGGGAAAAAGGCCACTTTCCACAAGTGGTAAAAATGAAAAAAATATTACACTGAATTCAGCCTCCACCTTCTGCAATTAACTTTCCTTTTTTTTTTTTTCCTTTTTAACACAGTAAGGAATACTGCCAGTACGGACTACTTTGCCTATCTCACAAGCAGAGGACAGGCTAATACAGATAAATTCATCTATTTCCCAAACCTATAAATACGTTCAACAACATCTTTACACAGGAAAGTTTTTACAGCCCAGTTTTGAAAGGATTCAAGTAGAGAAGTTTCTGAATTCACGAATATGTTATGAAAATTAAGACCAAAATTCTGAATTACTTTACAGAATAGATACATAAACCATATACTGGTCTCACTTAAGTTTTTAATCAAAACTTAACCACCTGGTACAGATTAAAGAGCCCTCTGCAATATCACACAGCAGTTGGGAAGAATACTATATCCATGAACCCACGCAGGGAATAGGGAGAAAGACGTGGGATAGCTTGGGACAAGTCCAAGCGTGGCCATAAGTGCTCCTCATCCAGCCCAGACTGCCACTGAGTGACCTCATGTGCGTCTTTAGATTATGTGTGATGTGAAAACCAGCACACACTTTGTCACGGCTTGGTGTGTCCCAGTGACATGGCCCAGTGCTGAGGGGGAGAGTGCCACACATTTAACAGACCCTTGATTATTGCAGGAAACAAAGAAAGGCTATTTCTCACTTCAGGTTCTTATGTCAGGTGACCTGATTCTGGTCAGACGATGACATAAACATTCTCCCCCTAAACAGGAATTAGAGGTAACAGCAATGATTAATAATCCATATGGGTAATATTCCACATATGAGCATATGGAAAAATCAATACACATCGGCACAACTGCCAGACAGAGGAGAAATAATGTGAGATACCAGAGCACTCATGGATTTTTAACAGTTGTGCTTCTAGGCACAAATATGCAAACAGGGAATCTTGTTGCACATTAGCAGGTTGTAAATTTCCAAATAAAATGCTTCACTAAAAGTGAAAGGTTGTTTGTTTGTTTTTAATAGTACATCTGTTTTATTAAATTAGCAACACTTAGATATTAAAGCATGTCTGGTGTGAGGTGCCTGGTCACCTGAAATTTGTGTGGGAACAAGCTGTATCACAAGAAGCCCAACCTCTATATTAGTATATAGGCTGACTGGTACCTATATGAGGCGCTGTTAAAATAATTCTTAATCCTTTTTATCTTAATATAGTGGGAATTTGTTTCTTAAAACTAGGAATATCTGCTTAAATAATAATTTTTTCTAAATTTCCCTTCTAATTAAAGCAATAATAACAATAAAAATAACAGCAACAGTAAAAAATAGGTCAATTAACTATTTAATCTGCTGAATCTTACATATCTCAGAATGAGCTGGGATGTTCTTTAGCGAAGTTTTATGATGATCTTGAGGCATCTGTGAAAATATAACTCTGTTCCACAACATATCGTCTTAAAATGTGAGCAAGAATTATGGCCTTGGTACAAAAAGTGAATGTAAGGGTTCAAAAAATAACTCACTTGAGCATCTGTTCATATCTGGCGTTCGAAGCCCATAGTACCCCGAGGGGCAGGAATGCAAGCACTCGCCGTACTGTCTCATTCCTTCTCTTCGCAGGAAGAAGAACAACTTATGTTGGCATCTGATGCACCCATTATCCTTTGAACAAGATAAGCAACCCTTGCAAATCGGATTTGGTCCATAGTTAGCTGCAAAATAAGAAGACAAATTACACTTTAAGAACATTTGAAAAGTATTTTGGCTGGAGGTCCTCTCTAAAAAGTTACTTATCTTCTGCATGATTGCTAAAAGTTTCTAAAGAAGGGTTCTTGAAAGTGCAATCATTTTCATACATCTGCACTGGATATGAATAAAAAGAAATGCAATCTCTACATTTTAGTTGTATGCAGGGCAGTTTAATGAATTTACACACACTTAAAATACAGGCACAGGCAAGAAGAGACCAAGCTTTATAAAATTCACAGTACAAAGTTAAAAAAAATTCATTGCTGGATTCTAGTTAGAAGCTGGGGACATAAGCACACGACAGCAACAAAATATAAGAACTTCAGCACCCTGATATATGCACATGGAATTATATGCCCATGAAAATCATGCAACACCACTAATGCAACTTCTCATTTGTGAAGCGAGTAATACTGAGAGTACAGAAATCTCTGCAGAACAAGTACACCACGAACAATGAGTGCTATCCCCTAGTTCTCAGAGTCCTAGAACAGACATCTTCTTGCAAACTCTTCTTGATCTAATATGAGTATCAGGACAAATTTTTTTTAAAAACAGTAGCAGTTTTAGTTTCTAAGAGCCCTTTTCTACAAGTTTTTACCTAAAATGGGCTGAAAACAACAAACACAGACATTACCAAAAGAGCACATTTAGTGCAGATTACCAGTTTAGGTCACCAACTGCAGTGCATTCAAGTCTATGCTCTGATTTTGTTGGATTAATTTCTTTTTCTTCTTTTATATTACTTGGCTGATAACTGCAACACAAACTTCAGTCACATCACTCTTTGTTCTTATGAGCTTTTATCATCCTGACTTTCTGCAGAGTTGCAGAACACTTCTTTGTCTCCATGGGCTGCCCAGTCCTTCTCAGGTGCTGGGTTAGCAGAGGGAGGAAGGCTCAAGACATTCCTGAAACCAGCATAATTTAACAGGTCTGTTTTAAATATTAAATTTTCTACAGGACTTTACAGAAATTTGCCAGTTCAAACCTGGTTTACTGAAAACAAAAGAAAAATATTATGCAACAGTGGAAAGCGTATTTGGGTTCTCAAGAGGTTTTCAATAGAGGCCACCCAGAGAGCAGCTCGCCAAAAGGGCCTATGTTTAATTGCTATATTTTTAAATATTTAAAAGTATTCACACCCTAATGTAGTGATCTGGTACTTTTACCTTGTATGGCTAGGTAATTGAGGTTGTTCAACTGATAACTTCAACAGCAAAGCCAGGAAAAAAAGAAAAGGAAAAGCCCACCACCCTCTGGAACCAGTAGCTGATAAGCTTTACTCTCACCTTCACACATCTGCACACCACATTCCAATTCCCTCTCTGCTCCCATCCCCCACACAGGACTCACTAAGTTCAGCATGACAGCATTCAACTCCGATCTTGTACAAAATAATCCTAGTGGGTGGCAGGCAGGACAAGAAGCAAAGCAATCAGACAGTGAGACACTTTCTGAGTGTTGGAGTCCTCTGGCACCAGTCTCACCTGGTGAGATCCTCTTGATGGGAAAGGCATCCTCACCGTTCATGGTATACGTATGATTCTTCAGCACTCTGTTACTCCTTTTGTAATGAGACACCTTAACACACCAACTGTCTTACACTCCTAAACCACTTCCCATCTCCTCTTGTCCAAAAGACTTGAGATATAACTTTTCCTACAGTTCATCTTGTAACTATTTTCATTTACAACCCACTTTGTCAAAGACATACAAGAAGAGAAACAAACAAAAGATGAGCTAGGCATGGATGCATCCCTCATGTCACTATCAGCAGGGATTGCCTTTCTGTAACCACATCAAATAACATCTGACCATATACTCCAAAGCAGTTGTTGCTTAACACATGCTGGGCAATCCTGTAGACTTCTGAATTCCCTCTTAGTCTCCTTGCATCTCACTCTCAGTAAATCTGTAACTCCAGCTTATTCAAGATTCCTCAGAGAAGCCTGTATTATAACAAAAGTGTTAAAAGGAACAAAGCAAAAGCAAGGATGCAAGATGCCTGAACTTACTCATCACCAGTGTTTTTTGGAGTTTGAAACAGCTGAAATCATTATACGTTTTTGACTTAGGTCAATTGCTGAACAGCATGAATACAGCTAAAGGCTACTACAGATAGAGATACAGATAGATAGATAGATAGATAGATAGATAGATAGATAGATGATAGAAATAAAGGCTATACATACAGATATAGCTAAAGGGAACAAAATAGCAGACCTGATGGCAACCGACAGGGTAAAACCGTCCCAAAGAGGGAAAAAGATCTTTGCACAGAAGTTAGCAGGGCTCATTGAAAGAGCTTTAAATTATATTTGAAGGGGGAAAAGGATAAAAAAAGGCCCACTAAATTAAATGAGGTTATGCAGGGAAAAAAAATTACAAAGGCTAAAGCCCAATAAAAACTTCATCTGCTACTTCCATAAATGACAATAAAAATACTTCTATAAATACGTTAGGAACAAAAGTAGGGCTAAGGAGAATATGCATTCCCTATTGAATGTGGGGGAAAACAGTGACGATAAGGAGAAGGCTGAGGTACTAAATGGCTTCTTTTCCCTAGTCTGTAACAGTAAGACCAATTGTTCTCTGGTACCCAGCCTCCTGAGCTGGAAGACAGGGACAGAGCACAGAATGAAGCCTCCATAATCCAAGGAAAAGGTCAGCAACACCACTTAGACCCATGCAATTTTATGTGGATGGAATCCACACAAGAGTAATAGGGGAGCTCGTGCAAGAGCTTGCCACGCTACTTTCAATCATTTACTGGCCAACCAGGGAGGTACCACCCAACTGGGATTTGGCCAATATGACACCCACCTACAAGACAGGTCAGAAAGAGGATGCAGGGAACTACAGGCCCATCAGCCTGACCTCAGTGTTGGGGAAGGTCATAGGGCAGATCACCTGGAGTGCCATCATGCAGCACATACAGGACAACTATGTTATCAAGCCCAGCCAGCATGGTATGAAAGGTCCTGCCTTACTGACATCATCTTCCTCTATGACAAAATTATCCAAATAATGGATGAAGGAAAGGCTGTGGATGTTGTCCACCTGGACTTCGGTAAAGCCTCAGACACCATTTCCCATAGCATTCTCCTAGAGAAACTGGTTATTCATGGCTTGGATGAGTGTACTCTTCATTTGATAACAAAAACACGGATGACCAGGCCTAGAAAGGGGTGGTGGACGGCACTGGCAGCTGGTCACTGGTGGTGCTCTCCAGGGCTGAGTACTCGGGCCAGTTATTTAATGTCCTTATCAATGATCTGGACAAAGGATTAAGGGTACTCTCAGTCAGTTTGCAGATGACAATAAGTTGGACAGGACTGTTGATCTGCTGGAGAGTAGGAAAGCTCTGCAGAGGATTTGGACAGGCTGAATCTATGGACCAAGGCCAACAGTATGAGGTTCAATAGGGTCAAGTGCTGGGTTGTCACCACAACCCCATGCAATGCTAAAGGCTGGGGGAAGAGTGGCTGGAAAGCTCCCCAGTGGCTACGGACCTGGGGATGCTGGTTGACAGTGGCTGAATGTGAGCCCAGTGTGTGCCCAGGTGGCCAAGAAGGCCAATGGCATCCTGGCCTATATCAGCAAGAGTGTGGCCAGCAGGACCAGGGCAGAAATTGTACCTCTGTACTCAGCAGTGGTGATGCCATACCTCAAATTCTGTGTTCAGTTCTGGGCCTCTCACTACAAAAGAGACATTGAGGTGCAAAAGTGTGTCCAGAGAAAGGCTATGTTGCTGTTGAAGGGTCTGGAGCACAAATCCTATGAGGATATGCTGAGGGAGCTGGGGTTGGTTAGCCTGAAGGAGGCTCAGGGGGCACATCATTCTCTACAACTACCTGCAAGGAAGTTCTAGCAAGGTGGAGTTCAGTCTCTCCTTCCAAGTAAAAAGCAATAGGATGAGAGAAAACAGCCTCCCCCTGTGCCAGGGAAGATTTAGATGGGATATCAGAAAAACTTTTCCCTTGGAAAGGCATCCCCAGGGAAGTGGTTGACTCACCATTTCTGGAGTTATTCAAAAGATATGTAGATGTGGTGATTGGGGACATGGTTAATGGTAGACTTAGCAGTGCTGGGTTAATGACTGTACTCAATGATCTTAAAGGTCTTTTCCAACTTAAACAATTCTATGATCTTGCAGAGCAAGAATTAGGCTCTGGAGCAGATACATATCAGGTGTCCATGTAGGTCTCTTGGGCACCTTCTCTCATTGATCTCCACAAAAATTCTGACTTCTTGGCCACAAAATGTGTCTGAGTTTGACTCTACATTCCAAGTTTTCTTTATTATTGCTCACGTTACTCTTACCAAGCACCTTTCTGTCTATTTCTGGTAAGATGTCTTTATTGATAACCCTTTTTTTTTTCTGCAGGCAAATGTAATTATGCCGACTTCTCTGGGCTTCAGTTCCACAGAAAAATGAGTTAACAGCATAAAATGATCTTCCATTATCTTGGGTTATCATTTGTTCAGGAAATGGATGGCACACCTTTCACAGCTTAAGGTCAACTCAAGATCTATGAAAGAGTTCAGTAATATAGTAATTCTGTGAATTGTATAGGTTTCCCAATGACATCCGACCCCTCCTCCTTCTTCATCTCCTGAGCAGCATTAACAAACTATTTTTTTTATTTCTATACCTGTACTTTTTTACCCTCTTATAGGAATGCTGTGAGAATCAAAACTTGTAAACTGCTCTGAAATCCTCAGATATGAAGTATATTGTATTTATGGTTACTTAAATGAATGATTATTCAACTCACACATTGAATTTGGATTACAGTGTTCAAAATTGTCACCTAATTAATGGTCACATATTGATGAATTTCCCTGTTGGTCTCCTAGCTCTCTTCTTTCTTTAGCCTGTTAGGAAATTAAAAGTCACTGAAGAATTATAATGGTAAGGGGAAGAAAATATGATTTGTATGTTGTAATACAGAGAGCAAATTTTATGAAAGAATCTGAAAACTTCTCACTGTGCTGTTCAGCCATGAAATGGAATAATTTCTGGGTAATTTGCATACAGTAAGTTACTGTAAACTGCATATCACTGAATCAGTACTCTTCCACATTGTTGTTGCTTATATTCTCTTCAGAGCTTCATGGGAAGCTCTGAATTCTGCAACCTTTCCATTACTTCAATTTGTCCCAGAGCCAAGGAAATTCATTATATGATCTACTAAAAAAATTACTTGGACAACAAACATTTAAGTTAACAAATCAAATGCCATAGCGCTGGTTTTGGTGTCACATAAGCATGCCATCTTGAAGATACCAACTTAAGTGTTTCTCTTTTGCTCCTATATACATGGCCATAATTAAATCATACTAAATCCTCCCTGCCTCAGTCTTCCTTTCCCATCTCAGTTTCTTAACATAGCAAATTGTATTCTTATCACATACAGCTTTTTCAGTTTGCATATAATTACTCTTTGAAGAGGAAGTGAATGCCTCTGCCTTCAACAGAAACATCTATACACTTCCTTTTCAATTTCTTAATAACTTTTTCCTCTATATTAGACTGCAAAAAAAATAACAAGCTTATAAAACATGGTCTATCACATTCCAAAGTACTTACTGCATCACATGCAATGTAAAACATCACGCTACTCATCCTTATTTCAACCCTGCCTGGAACACCCTCCTCATCTCTGTGTTCCAAGCAAGCAGGTTTCCTCCAGCCAAATCCCTCATGGAGACTTGCTCTTTCCACAAGGCCCACAAATGTTAACTAGTGTCAGAGTGCTGCTGTCGTCACATCATAAAACTGAAAATGCACACATGCTCTAAGTTAGCACCATCCTCTGGCTCTCAAAGCACGATAGCCCTGGTTGTCTATCAAGACTATAAGGTCCTTGCAGCAGGAGTAATGTTTTGTACAGCCATGTAAGTATGTACATAGGTGTGAACAGTGCATATAAACACACATCCTAATACAGATAATGCATTTTCTATTCCTGCTGCTTCTAAACTACAGCTTAGAGCATCTCTATAGTTAAAGAAAAAGCATTTACAGATTTAAATCCCTATGTAGTGCCTTTATTTTAAATCTAGTACTAAATCTGCCAAGTTTGAAAAGGTTACTTGAGAACACAGACTAGTACCCAAACACTGAATGAAACACTTCTGAACCCTAAGGGTGTTCAAAGTTTCATGGTTTGGATCCATATCAAGTAAAATCAAATGTCAGCTAATTATTTTAACTCTTGTCTACATCAAATGTATTTAAGTCATATTGCTGAAGCACTTTTAAGTGATTTGTTATGACTATGTGAAATCACAAGAGAATCAACATTACAAAATGAGTCTAGCCTGTTCCCCACAAGAATACAAGTTGTTCCGTAAGCAAGAGAACTTAGAGCATTTGATTTTCTGCGATCTTATTGTCCTGCAGCCCATACCACAACTGCTTCTAATTTGTGTTTTTCTTGCACACCCATTTTTTGGGTGTCACAAAGCTCTTTTGAACCTGGTGCTTCAGCTCACCACAAGAACCTGGTATTTTTATGCTTCTGTAAAAACCAGGCTGAAATAGACAAATTAATCCAAAACCAACTGGAGAAAGAGGAAATCCTGGCAGAGAAACAAGCACTAGAAAAAGTAATTTGTATATAACATTTCTTTAGAGAACCAGGCTAACATGCTCACTGTGTCCCTAATATCATTTGCTATATGGTCGCTGTGTCATTCTTTGGCAGTCTTTGATCTTTTGTGCTCTCTGAAGTAAAAAACTGGGCTTGCTGATACAATGCTTAACAGCACTCTCACACTAACTGGGATTGCAGCCACAGCAATGTTGGTAATTCGATTTCAATAGAGATCTAGCATAAATGTCTCCAAGGCATTTATCACTGTAAACATGACATGTGCAGATGGCATTCAGTGGAGGTGAGGAACTAAAAGACCACTACAAGCTGCACTTACTGCAGACAAGGTAGACTTCATAATCCTGATTTCAGTAAATGCTATGAAGATATCCCATACATATCTCAATAAAACACAGTCATGCTTGGCTTCAGGGTACCAAAGAATGAAACAAAAAATACAGCCTTACAGATAAACCAATACTAGTTAGTATACCAATGTACTATGACTGTAACACTGCAAGTTCACTATAGTTAAAAAACATCTAACATTATGAACAGCAGCTGGCCAAGAAAAATACCTATATTTCATTAGAACTTTATAAAAGCAAAAGTAAGTTTTAGGCAGAAAACTTCAATTAAAAAAAAAAAAAAAACTAATGTTTTTCTAGTGATCATCTTAAGGAGAATTAAAAAATTCAAGGTCAAAGAGGATTTTTATGAACAATTAGGCCAATGCCCTGTACAAAGAAGCCACAGAACTTCTGCTTTACTGAAACATATCATTTAAGAAACCATTCAATCTTAATTTTTAAATTGTCAGTGGTAAGGAAACCACCACAACCTTTGTTAAGATATCATAGGGCCTAATCACTCACACTGTTGAAAATGTACAGTGGAATTTTGAACTTCAAGTACCAACCACTGGACCTTTTTATATCTTTGCTTGCCAGTTTGTTAACAGTTTCTCAATGTTTTTTTCCCAATGCAGACCCTCTGATCAGGTCAAGTCCTAGCCTTCTCATGGGTAAGATAAACAGACCAAGATTCCAGAATGTCTCACCGCAAGGCAAAGTATCCAGTCCTTTGATCAATCCCTTACAGTTTTATCAACAGGCTTATGGATACCAAAAAAAAGGATCAGTGTTGGAAAAGCAATTGTACCAATGCCAAACAAAGAAGTGATATAACTTCTCTACTTTTCCTAGATTTTACTCTCCTGAAACATCTGTGTGTTACGTATATTTTTTTTTTTACCACAAAGATACCATTTCCCAAGTACCATGTTGCTCTGGGTAGGAAGCAGCCATTTTTTTGAGTTATACAGCTCACCAGTGTTCCTTCTCAGGGCACTGGACCTTCACCACTCAGGATCATTTTCTCTGAAGCTGTCCACAACTGAGAAAACCCATGTTCCCCACTCTTCCTCTGAAGACAGATCAACTGGAGGGTGGCATTTCACTTCAATGAGTTTGGTATAAATATCATTAAATTTATGCTCATAAGTGACCAATATTGCATGGTTATTATGAAATCATTTCTTCACTTCCTTTGGAGGTCTTCATTATGTTTTCAATATCACAATTTTATCCTTAAACTACTCTCACTTATCAGCTCATTTTATTATCTTATTATTGATATAATGTCCTTCTGGTTATTCTAGTGTGGATTTCCAAAAGACTTGTCTTCATTCTACCTGTATTCAAAAGACAGAGGCCTTTTATTCCACTTCCAAATCAAAACATTTTACTGTAGCTACACAGCTATCCAGCTGAATACTTTCAGAATTTTCTGTATAGTTTTCCCCACCACCATGATATAGAGAATCACTATGAGGATCAGATTGATATTCCTCTCCCTCAGCACCCTGGCAAGTCTCAAGAAATCACCTACATGTTGAGATATTTTGCAATATTTACTGACTATAGGCATCAGCATCATTGCATACTGACTACCAAGTTCAGAAGTCTACTTTACCAGTAAAATAACACGTATGTTGGTTTAAGGATGCCTTGGTTACTTAGATGTTTTGAGAACATCACTGAATTTCTTTCCAGCTGAGCTGAACTGCTAGCAACAGAGGTATCTTAGCCATTTTTCTTCATTTGACCCTCTGGAGTTTTTAAAGGTATCTCTCATAGTTCACTTTCTGGATACCTACTGTCATCTGGAAACATTTAACTCCTCCTCTTCTGTCCACTGTTCACTTGCCTTAAATCTACTGAATGCTGCTTTCTTCTTCTACTTGTGAAGTGAATTCTCCTTCACAATTTCTCTGTTTATTTCCTAGGGTGACAGTTCCTCTTCCCCTGAAAATGGAGCAGTCTGGTTGCTCAGATCTCTTGCATTTCCCCAGTGTTCCCCAGTGATGGTACTTGTCCTTCCAGTATGGAAACCCAAAGTTGTCATCAATTTACATTTTATCCATGGGAAGTTCATTGTGTCTATAGGATGGAAAAAAAAATGTGGAACATCTGTTGCAGATCACAAACACCACCCCATCACCTGCCTTCCTAAAAACAGCTACAGAAATAGACAGAGGGAGGAAAGTGTCACACTCCCTGTTGCAATGTCCCAGTAAATATTAGCTTTTACTGTTATTTTTCTGTTCACAGATTCACTAGGTTTGTTCTAGGTCTTCCTGTTCCGACTGACAGAGTAATTCAACACACACACTCAAAATACTGGAGATAAAAGGTCCAAGCATCACAAGCATAAAGTATATTCAGAGACAAAAAAAAAGGTAAAATAAACTGAAAAAAAGCCCCCTTCCTTTGTGTTCATGCAAACAGGTCAGCTACAGAGCCTGTTCAAAAAATTTAAAAAATAACCCAAGAAACAATCACCAAGCCTTACCAACCACCTGGTTCACAAATACCACTCACATTTTGAAGCCTATTTCCCCACCCATCCCCACCAAGTACTCATATTTGGTATTCAAAAGTCTTACATAATACACATTTATGTGTATGTTGCCCATTTCTGAGTTTTAATTTATAGACCAGTCCATTACAGATATAGTAATAAATTGCATTACTCCAAAAAATGAACCAGCCACTTCCTTTAATCACCTCAAGTTGTTGATTTGTAAAGTGGCTGCTTCAGTTGTCACCACATTGAGAAGAGTCCTTCCAAGATGACCTCTGTTTTATTTGCTTATGCATTGATAGATTGACACTTTTCCAGAAACCCTATGGCCTAACAGTACTGAAACATGGACAATACTTGCTCATTGCTGTACTGTTTGCACAGCTCTGGGCAGTTTTGTCTACTCCAAATCTCGAAAGTCTTTTTCTGTCTGGTGTCTTCAGTCTCTGTAAAAGTATTCATGATACAAGCTTTGCATAAACTCCCATTGAGTTTTAGGATACTTTATAAACCCCAGATAATGTGATGAAATGTCAGAAGCTTCATGCATATTAACCTCAAGGAACTCCAATCATAAAATTCAAGAGGACTTTTAACATGCAGTATTTCCGAAGGATAATTTGTCTTCCAAATGCTTTTATTAAGATTTTACATTAACTACACTTTCTGCTTTTTACATAGAGTAAAATGTAAAAATCCCCCAAAAACACACCTTCACGAGAAGCTGCTGTTCTTTGTCAAGCCCCAGCAATTTAGGGAGAAAGGGTACCACAATCACTACCTTTGGCAACAGCACAGATTATTTATATCTGATGAAAACTGCACTGAACAACTGATGGGACAGAGGCCAGATCCCCAGTCTACTCTACCCCTCAGATCCAGCCCCATGTTCAGTTCTCTCTGAAATGCCCTTCAAGCAGTGACAGGGCTCTTTTGTCTTAGTGGCTGTGGAAAGATGGCTGGGGGTAAAATAAGAGGAAAGTGAGAAGTTACATTCACATCCTAACAGAAGTTGTAACAGTATGGAAATTACAGGGTAAAATACAGCTGCTAGTCTCTGGATGGAATGCAGTTGGCATGCTCCACAATGATTCCCCACACACATAATCTGCAACCAAGAGGGATGGGACACAGGGTGAAGCGGAGTGGAGATACCACAGCCAGACTCTGTAGAAATCTTTGCAGGGAAGGGAACTCAATGTGGCTGATAAACTGCACAGCACCTGTCAGCCAGGGGAGAGAGGAGAAGATGCCCTGCTGCTGAGCCAGCAACTGTGTCAAAATCACTCTCCTCAGATGAACTCAGTTCATTATAACATAATTATAATACGAACACACACCTCCATCCAAAGTTACCCAACTCCAAGATGCAACCACCCCTCACTGAACATGTGCTCTAATTTTTTTTACTGTATCTTTAAAAGCAAAGCAAGATAATTTTACACCACTCAGCAACAAAGGTATGTGTGACTTAAGTCACTCAAGCTCCACCTAAACATGAAGAAATACTAAGTAAGTTGAGAATGAAGAAAAGTTAGGGAAGACGCCATAGTAACTGCTGGGATCAGTCAATGGGCTGAACCTGTTTTCTGCCCCACAGGGACACCTACTGGGTAAGAACCACACTCTATGAGTACTCAATACTTTTATTGGGAATTAGAGATATTGCTTTGAACACATTTTTGCAGTCAGATACTACCACTGGCAATACTCAAACCTTAACCTGTCACAATAATATATTAATAAAGAGTGTTATTCTGTACACTATTAGTGTGAGTCCTTCCCATGCACAAGTAGTCACCAGCAGTGGGTAACATACTCAAACAAAGTGGGAAGACCCACTGAGGGGTCTCCCACTGCTGTTGGTGTGTGTCCCTGAGTAAGTCAGTCAAACCACTCTGATCCAGCAGGACTGTTCTGTGAAGGGTCCCTGGAATAGGACACTGACAGACTGGTTGGGCACAAGGGGCTCAGATTTCCTAGGATGCTGACAGAAAAAGCAAATACTAAGGGTTGACGAAATCTCCCCTTTTCACTTGACAGTGGCCCAGCAGGCTGGTTTCAATGAAGGGACAGCTACAGCTCCCTTCCACCAGGCCACCACGCAGTAACTCACCAGTCTTGGCTCTCCTGCAGACAGTGAAGCACAAAGGAGTGTATCTACTGAAGGGCCTGGCTTCTCAGACAGGGAGCTCTGTGCCTGCACAAAGCCAACCTTAAACCATCTACAGCAGGAATTGTGGGCTTTCAAAACAAATTGCTTTGTTCTCCCAAACAGAAAATCACATTCCTCAACTAAGGCTTTATCTCTTTTGCACTTACATCTACTATATCTAGTAGATGTATATCTACCTATGAATGAGGCACAGGAGCTCCTTCTAGGCTAAGTGGGAAGAGATAT
Source organism: Climacteris rufus (assembly GCA_013398175.1). NCBI lineage: Eukaryota > Metazoa > Chordata > Aves > Passeriformes > Climacteridae > Climacteris > Climacteris rufus. The sequence continues at coordinate 121,319 of VZRZ01001596.1, read as the reverse complement.
GTAGGAAAGACAGTACATGAAAATCATTATGTTTCCCAGCTTATTTCAAGTGGCAATTTCATTTGCATTCCATTGAAAATAAATTTCACCGGGCAGTATGAGCAGATGCTCAAGCAGAGGCTGGTAGTTACATTTCTGATACAGAAAAACAGTCATGCTTCTTCTAGAAGCTAGAAGAAGTCTAGAAATCTAGAAGCTAGACTTAATATAGCTTGGACCAACTTTTTTTATACAGTGTTGGTGTGAAAGCTGCAAAAGGAAACAAAAATTAAAAGAAAAAAGACGTCTTTACTCTTTCCTCATAACACCATGCTGGTGGGGAGGACTGACCAGTGGAGTCCACATGGCAGGTTTTTTTCACCTCTTAGGTAGTTAAGTCACTTGGACACCATTCTCAGACTTTTCCATTTCAGATTCCCATGCTATAGTCATTCAGAAATGCACAGGCTGTTACAGCCTATTCCTCAATTACAAAATTGCACAGAAATGTATTTTTCCCATATTCTGTGTGCCACTATCTGATAGCACATTTAACCGCAAATTTCATCCAGCATACTGCTGCTGCAAATCAACATCTGGGACACAAATCCTATTGGAACAAAGTCCTAGGCATTGAAAAAAATTCACTTTTTTCCAAATCTTTTAATATCTAGAATATTTCAGCTAGCTGCTGTGAATAAGATTCATCTTTAGTATGCAGGTGAATAAACAGAGATTTATTTTTTCCCCTTTGATGGTGGGTTTACTTTGTCTTCCATTGTAAGTTATATCTTTTCCAAGCACTGAAAACTGCAGGGATCCAACGTAGAGGCATTCCAACAAAAACACAGTTCCAAACCCAGATCCACCCAAACCACTGAAGACAAAACATTATTGGCAGCACTGAAGCTAGAGACGTGAAGATCCAGAACACTCTGCTTAAGACACAAAGTACAATGACATACAAGAAGACTTTATACACAATGGGTAATACGTCACTTTACCTTTTCATACTTTTACTGAACAATTCCTAAAAAGGTAGAAAAGACTGAAGAACAGAAAGGAAAGTAGTTAGAGAAGGAGCTCAAGTCTTTCTTTTCACTTCCTGGAAGTTGAAATGAAACATATTTTAAAAGTCATAGATATCAAATCTGGACTCTGAAGCTAGACAATCCATACAGAAATTTCAGGAAAAATAAACAGAGGCAAAGACTACATAGTACTTTCATTGCTATATTAGGTATCACTAAACTAATGATGGCGCCTTAACTATTGACACTGTCACATTTTATTGTTCAACAGAACTGGCACATAAAGGAAATGACACACAAATAACTGTTTGATTGCAATTGTAAATCTGTAACAGCGAAGAACATGCCTTATTTCTCCAGATTATACAGCAGTGAGTACACCACTTAGTGTTTCATAAATACCAAATATCTGAACTAGTTAACAGCAGGTAAATGGAGCGTTTTGCTTTATTCGCTTTTAAGAACATTATTAAACAGAAAGGTACAGAAAATGGTAGCCTCTAGGAATGAAGACATTCAAGGTTTAGAGAACTGTGAATAGTCTGGAAGATTTACTGTACTTAGAAGTAGTTGAGTAAGAAACTTTAAAATGTATGTAAGGTTATATTCACAGTATCAAAAGTTTTGCAGAAGAAATGTTGCACAGGTCTATATTGAGCAAAGCTACCTCTGAGGGCCTGTACAAGGAGATTAGCCAGACGTCCAAGCCTGATGGAGGCAACCTGGGTTTCAGGTTAGGCATTATTGGTTGAGAATGTACCTTGGACCACACAGAAGTAAAATTGCTCCTCATGGTTTTGCAGAGGACTAAGCTGGTAGTTTCCTGGTAGATGTGAGTTGTCTGTAGAGAAACTGAATCGGCTACAGTGCAGAAATAGCACTGCTTTTCCTCAGTACAGCAGCTGACAGAGAGTAGACAATTATTATCTTTGCACTAGAAAACTGACAGCACTTGACAAGGTCCCAGGCTGGTTTCTTGGGATAAATCCTTTACAACTCAAGTTGAGTTTTTGTCAACATTTTCCTGAAGCAGTAGGCAGAGAGGAAATACTGTTTTCTCCTTGCCCAGAAAGAAAATTCGAAGCTAGACGGATGCTGTGGTTACTCCAACAAATACTCAGTTTCATTAAGTCCAGGGCTCCAAGTGGCATCACAATACCCCTAAAGAGTTAAAGGAAGGCACAGCCATTTTAAGCCCCAATCAGATAAAGCCCAACTAACCTGGTCTGCCATCACACCTGACCCTGCTTTAAGGAGGACATTGCTAAGGGAAGTCCAAAGTCCTCCAGAGAGGTCACTTCCAGGCTGACTTACCCTGTGACCCTATGACCTGCATCTGAAGTATCAGATTTCACTTCTTGCCTGAAGAAGAAGGCAGCTTGAGCTACATGATGTGCAGCACGCTTTTGATGGAAAAGGAATAGGTAACAAAGCACGTGGGGATGTGGAAAGTTGTCTGGATCCCCAGATATATTCCTTTAGACAGGAGTTCCCATGGAGGGAGACAAGCATCAGTGAATGAAATAGAAACAAAGGATTTTGGCAATGTGCTGTAACTGCAAATAAGGTGACAAAAAGCCTACCTTCACAGCTGGAAATATCCTTTCCCACATAAAGTGAGTCATCTTAAGAGAAGAGAAAAGAAAATCTCACCAGAAGAAAAGACGTGCTGATAGCAATGCAGCTGAGCTCAAATGAGATGAAATTCAGGAACGAACAAGAAAATATCCACTACTGGCCAATAATCCACAAACATTTTCCTCCAGATACCTTTTGAAAACAGCACAGATGTGGCGGCCTATGTGGCAAAAGTCACAGTCCCACAGGCTTAAGACTGGTGGACTCAGCCCGAGGTTGCCACTGTCTGAGCCACACTCCCTTGTCAGGGTGAGCTTTCTGGCTCATCCCCGGTGTCCCTTGCAACGTTGTTTACATGTTTCAGTTTATTGGTTAATTAAGGCATTACTTCATGTTCTGTGTAAGGTTATGTTCTGGAAGCTTCATTCCCGTTCAGTTCTCCATTGGTTCCATGTAAATCCCTGTACCCCAATAGGTTACTCTCTCCTGCTTGTATCCCGATAAATCCCCTGGCTTCCCCCTGCTCGTTGCCTGGTCCCTGAAGCCTTCAGCTCTTCCTGATCCTCGCGCCGCCTCTCCCAGACCCCAGACCCTCTCCTGCCTTCCCTGCTGCCTCTCCCCGGGAAATAAAAGAGCTGGAAATCACACCAGAGCCCTTCTCTCTGGCCTTTATCCTCGTTTGCACCCGCAACATCAGGCCAGGGCTCGCTCTCACCCAGAGGAGCCAGCACTAAAAGAGCTGCCGGAGGACGCCCTGAGTCTGGGGAAGCTGCGAGCTGCAGCCCCCGGGAAACCAGGGTCAGTCCCAGACTATCGCTCAGTGGCCTCGAGCAGCCACCCGGACCTAGCGATACAGAGACACATTAGTTATAAACCACATATAGTCTCATACGTCAGGGCCCAGCCAGTAACCTTAAAAGGTTACCAACTTCAACATGCAACCAGAAGATACAGTTTCCCAAAAATGAAGGAAAATTATTTTTCTCTCTCTGAATGATCAGACTGATCATAATGAGGGGGAAGTAATATGCTAGATCAAAACTCATGTCTAATTTATATATGTCTCCAATATACTCAGAGTCAAGCTAGTTATATTACATCCAGAGAGGAATTTTCTTCTATCAAATCAGCTTAGATTTGCAGCATGTGGCATGGTTTACTAGCTGGGACTGTCAGGGCAATTTTCATTTAGTTAATTATTACTTTTCCAAGGATCCAAAGTGTTCTGTGGCTGCTTGGTCACTGCTGTAGTTTGTAACACATAGTTTAGTGAATTGGAGTGCTTTGTGCCAGTTTGAATCTTCAGTCTGCACATATCTGAGTAAAAGGCAATAATACTTGTCAATATATTTTAGTAACAGTCCTTCCTGGTCGTAATAAAACAAATTACGATATGTTAAATAAATCACTTTATTTTTTATTCCCTTTTATTACAAAGGCTCTACCTCTGAGAAGAGAAATTAACTAGTGAAGGGATCCCTAAATTTAGGATAAGACACACCTAGGTTCAAGCAATAATTCAAGCACAACCATTTTTTATGACTTGGGTAAATTACAGCCTTTCTTACTCTTTCTGCTTTTTTAAAAGTGAGATAATAGAACTTCACTATCTCTGAATACAAGGAGTGTCAGTGGCTTAAAGTAAGAAGCTACATGGGCTTAGATTTTATTTTAAAAAGAGAGTGAGAGAGAGAAGAGTTCTATTAAAAATGGAAAAATTTTATTTCTGGAGCATTTCATAAAAGAGAAATTACTCCTCCAAAGTCCTCCCGTCAGCTCTCAAGATATTTTATCCTTAGAGACCACCAGAGGTAAAAATTATATAGGCCACTGAAAAAAATAGCTATTGAAAAATGCAGAAAAATTTTCAAGTGAGGCACTGAAAACCTGGCAGCTAAACAGATGGTTTGATATTCAAACAGGTTTTTATTTTCAACATCACTGTACATGAACAGACTACAATCATTTCAACTAAGACAGTAGCAGCCAGGAATGCTCCAGTTATAAATCTCCTGGTACGGTTTTCTGAATGATAAATGCTTGTTGGTACTTTTCCAGAAAGGAAGGACTGTGTAGTACAGCCTTGGTGCAACTACAGTCTTTAACTCAACTTGCTAAGTCATAACATGATTACAACTCCCATTACGAGATTTTTTGACTCAAAGTAATTAACTGGAAGAAAGAAAAATTAGCTTCCCACTGAAAGCAGATAATACATGTTTTCTGTAAAGATGGGTAAAAACTCTTTTAAAAACTTAAAGCCTGTGGAGAGCTCAAATAACATCATCCGAGTAAAGAAAATCCTAGCCACACTGTTACTTAACAAGAGCAGCCTAAAAATTAGTAGTACTAAGCATGTTCTCATATTTATTTTTCCAAAGTCCCATATTAGGACCTAATAAAACTAATAATAATTTTTAAAAATTAACATTCTTCATTCACAAAACTATGTAAAAAAAAAAAGCTTTTGTGTGGGTATGGACAGGTCTGAGATCTGAAACAAGAGGTCAAAATGATTGAGAACAAATTTACTTCACAGCATATGAAAGGAAAGCTTCTGTCCTAGAAAAGAGTGCACTCACATGACCCCTAATACACCTGTTTTCTTTCCAGTTATTTCATAGGGAGAAAGCAAAATATTTAAATACATCTCTCGTTTTGTAGCTCAGACTTAGCTGAGTTTTTTGTTTCTAAGATTTTTAGCAGATAATTGTAATGCACAAAGCTGCAGCTGAGAATCATAAGGACAATTTCACCTCTACCACCAGAGGCATATTTTTAGGAAATCATAACACTTTTTTTTGTCTCTGAAAAAAACATAATTAAACACATTTGTATTTAAATCTATATTTGAACACTTAACTACTTAAAATGAAACCTCAAGATACATAATCTCTATGGTATTGGGGTTTTTGTTTGTTTGCTTTTATTTTTCTGACATTGTGAAGCATACAGAAAACAGGCTATCTTAACCTGAAGTATATTTTTTAAAAATTGAGTAAAAGATGTAATCAGAATGTTCTTCAAAGTGTAGTCTGAAGAACATGACTGCTAAACCAACACAGTGGTGTTCCACAGATGAGTCTCAAGGACTTGTCAGAATAGTTTGGTCAAGTTATGAGCACGTGTGTGCATATATGTCCATGCACACATGTACATGTGCAACTATACTCCCTGCCAAAACCAGCCCTACAAATAAATTAAACTATGTCATAAAAAGGACTTGTATTTCCCTCAAAGATTTTGTACTCCCTACGCTTTCTATTAAACCACTTAAAAAACATGGCCTTCATAATTAAAAGATGTAAATAAAAGCAGAATTTAGGTTGATATTTTATTTCATTATTCTTTAAATATACAAGATGTTTTTGTCACTATGCTGACTCTGCAAAGCCAACAAGACAAACAACCACCTTTTAGCACTCTGGAGCTAGAATGACAGAGAATGCATGCAAGACAGTCCCACAGAAGACTTTATCTTATGAAAGATTTTTTATATTTACAAGCTTATATTATCTATTTTTTTTAATTTGCAATATCATCATCATGCCTCAACATAGTACTATTCACTGTCACCTAAACTCTCCTTTTCAGCAGCTAATATTATGATCACTAAGATACAGCATAATCCCAACCATGAGGCAACTCCTAATTTTCGTGTCCTCTTATGCCTAGTAAGTAACACCACTATCTCCTTACATTCAGGGTCATGGAACGAGACTCAATGGTCCAGCTCACTAAGATCAAGCACCTGGCATCAGTTCCATGAAGGGAGAAGGATGGAAGCATCAAGCTCTGTACAAACAGCAAGTGCCTCCATATGGCGCTGTAAACCCCTGACTTTGCCCTGGCCATTACAGCAGCCAGTGAAGAGAAGTTTGTGATTACAGTCAACCCTTTACCTGCCTCCAGCTACTACCTCTTTCCACCTAAGCAGGAGCATTGGCTCGTGTGATTCTGACCCTGAATTTGGGGCACAACAAAATCCAAGTTCACTTTGGGCTGTTTTCCTTTAAAAAAAACCCATATCTTACATCTCCCTGAACACGAAATGAAACAGATAAGTATCTGATCACAATAAAAGATAATGCAGATGATTAAGAATTCACATGGAAAATGCAGGAGAGATAATCGTGTGATTATCAGAGTCAAATATTTCATTGCACCCAAAGAAGACAGTATCTTGAAAACAGCTTCCCCTCTCTGCAAGCTTTCTGTAGGGATTGTTTGATGATGCAGTGCAGTCAGGTCAGACTAGGATTCTGGCCAAAAGGTATCAAATCTCCTGCAAAGAGGGAATGAAAGGGGAATGGGAATAGGGATATATAAATATATAAATAATTGCACCTTACTATGCCCAATCTCTCTTCCTACACTCCTCATATATCACCATTCTCCACAGAGTTCTTAAACTCAGTGTATAGCCCCTTAAAATGACTATAACCATCTGACTTTTATAACTTCCCACTCCAGGCTTTCATTAACCCCAGACTCACTTGATGCCAAGTCTTCCTTCCTGGAGCACCAAGGCTACGTGTGGAGTCCAGCTGGCGAGTCAGGGAGACATCGTAAATTGGAAGAATGTGCTGGAGCTACTTAAAGTTGTGGTGAACCAAAGGAAAAGGACCAATTGCACAAAAGATTTAGGAAATGGATAGAAGGTGTTAAAATATCTATCAGGAGCATAATTTGTGAAATGACATGCAGAGCACAAGAAAACGTAACACTGTAGACAAACCAAAATCATCCACCCGGACCCAATTCTGCACAGCCACCCATAAAAGCTGACCTCGAACAGCCACTATACACCTATCATCACACATTTCCTGACTTCTAGAAATGCAGCACAGACAGAAAGCAGCAGATTTCCCAATCTTGTTGATGTGCCTCTTATTTCAAAGCTGCCAGACTTTAATGGCTTTTCAGCAACAGCCTCATATGGCATGCCTTGGCTGGGAACATATTTTTATAGCCAGTTATAGCTCCCTATCTCCAAATGGAAACACTGATAGGTTTCTAATTCCAAAAATATTATCAGGAACCATAACAACATGAGTTTGGTTAAAAATATAACCTGTGACCTGGAAAGTCATTTCAAATACTTTGTGTTTTAACGTTTTGTGTGCTTTTTCAGGATTGGTTAAATGTAAAACTTAGAAACTGAAAAAGAATCTCAGGTGCCAAAAGTACACACTTTTCCCTCACTCTCCCCTACGGTCCTCATTGAACAGCTGCTTCCTTCATCTCCAAAGACAGAGAGAAAAACATAATTGCAGCATACACCTGCACAAAAACATTGTGCTATGCGTAGCTCTGCTTTGTTGGAAGCACTGTAAAACACATTTATTTTACTTTAGTTTTTAACAATTAGTTAATTCATATGTGAAAAAACAGACAGAAGGATGCATGAACAATTTCACAGAACCACAGAACCAGTGGGGTTGGAAGGGAGCTTTAAAGGTCATGTAATCCCTATCCCCTGCAATAAGCAGGATGCTCAGTGCCCCATTCAATCTGACCTTGAATGTTTCCAGGGATGGGGCTTCCACGACTTCTCTGGGCAACCTGTTCCAGTGTTTCACCAACCTCATTGTAAAAAACTTCTTCCTCATGTCTAGTCTGAATCTACCCTCTTTTAATTTAAATCCATTAGCCCTTGTCCTGTCACAACAGGCCCTGCTAAAACATCCTTCTTATGTTGGCTGCAGCGCTCTAGGGTCTTAGCAGTGAGGAGTAAAGGAGCATGGTCCTGACGGCCATGCTGCTTTTGATTCAGCCCAAAACACATTTAACTTTCTGGGCTGCAAGTGCACATTGCTGGGTTATGTCCAGCCTCTCATCCACCAGCCCCCCCAAGCCTTTCTCAGCAGGGCTGTTCTGGATCTGTTCCTCCCCCAGCCTGTGCTGATACCGTGGGTCACCCCAACCCAGGTGCAGCACCAGCACTCGGTCTTGTAAACCTCATGAGATTCCCATGGGCCACTTCTTAAGTTTGCCCAGGTCCATATGAATGGCACCCCTTACCTCAGGCATGTCATCCACTCAGCTTGGTGTCTTCTGCAAACTTGCTGAGAGTGCACTTGATCCCACTATGTCATTATTGAAGATATTGAACAGTACTGGTCCCAGTATGGGTCCATGAGGCACATCACTTGCCACAAACGTCCATCAGGACATTAAGTTGTGGGCCACACATCCACTTCACAGCACTGCAGAAGTTTATGTAGGGACAGTTCTAACTTCTGAAAAAGTTGACTCAAAACCAAACTAACTTACATGCAAAATTATCTGATTACACAAACTCACACAAAATTTTCTCATTACACTAACTTACTCACAAAATAAACTTAGAAAACAGAGAAATGAACTCTGCCCCATTAAAACTCAAATAGAAACACAACAAATGCCTGACTCTTCAAAAAACAACTAATCTGCCAATTCAACAATTGTGAAATGGGGAATTGATTAGAAAAATAATATAAAGTAGAACTTTATATGTCATGCTATACTTCTACACCACTAGTGTGATGACTTTCTAAATACAGTTTTCCAAGGTATTCTACCTACATAACTGTTTATCTGAATCAACTGAATATTCAAAATCCTGTGATACAAAAACAGTCATTCTTATTCGCAGGGGTGCACAGAAAATATTATCCCACTCTACAGAAGATCTTCCTGTTTCAGAATCAGTCTTCATTCCAGTGCAGAATAATGTAGAAATAAATAATTCAAAGATAAGCCAAGTTCTGGTGCTGCCCATCTGAGAGGAGTATTTCGTTGCACCAAGAGCAGGAACACAGGCACTTGGGAACTGGTATCACGGGGCTTCCCAGGTACTTACACCCTGTCAGAATATTTACTGGGCTAAGGGGAAGCCCACAGTGCTCAGCACCAGGACACACCAGCTTGCTCTCCCCACAGTGTCTTGGAAGCAGTGGAGCAGCCAAAGTCCTGACAGCCCTGGAACGTTGCAGTAAAGTGAGAGCTGCAGCGCGCGGGAGCTGCTGCAATCACCACTCCAAGCTCCAGCCTCCACAGCATCTTTCCCAACTAAAAAATACTGCCCCAGGGAAACCCATCAGACTAAGAGGGATTTATATGCCAGTGGTTTCTGCAGTGATTCCAAGATGGTCTAGACTTACTTGCATGTAATGACCTGCTGATTGACAATACTTAAGTACACCCACATTTATTTGACAATTAACAATCTTCCTGCTCTTGTGTTCAGTAGCAGCAGTGTCTCACTGACTCTCTGGAACCAGACAGGCTACAATAGCGTGCAAATTCATACACAGTCTAATATTTTAGAACCAGCTTACTTCTTAACCATATCCATTAAATTTTACTTCATTCTACACCTCTCTCAGTACAAGCCAAAATATACCGAATTAAGGAATTCTGACTTACAATCAGAAGAAATTATAACTATTATTAGATAAATCACCTTAGAACTAAAAGAGCACATTGGGAAACAAAAATTAAGAAGTTATTTAGGGCATACGTTATTGCTTAACTTATTAGTGGAAGACCAGAGAACATGCATTCATCAATACATAGTCTATATAGAAGTTAAAATATAATTACCATCTCCTTTAAAAAGCTGTCTGAACTGTTTTCCTTAAGAAAGCAGAGCCTTAATTATAGTTTCCTCCAACTGTAACACTTAGATCCTAAATCCTTAGTTTTATTGCCAGCAATTATAGAGTGTATGGTTTCTGTCCAAACAATAGAATTGTTTTAAAATACAAGAACTTTATTAAGAAAATTAAGTACTTTGGTATTGCCAAATTACCATTTTACCCCCCTNNNCCCCCCTCCCCCCCCCATTCCCCCACTCTACGTTGTTGAATTAATTTTGGGACATAACACCTATCATGCTTGGCTTTGTCCCAGACAACTGAACTTGAAATCATAATTTATAATTTATGATGCCTTTTCTAAACACATTTGACTACTGAATCCCAGTCAGATCCCTTTTTATGAGAGTTTGTTTGAGCAAGCATGGCTTTAGACACCAGGGAAACAATTTATATCACAAGTCAGAGTACTATAACCCAAATATTCAGTCTTAAATATGTTCTGCAAAAGTAAATGCACTTTCAGTACATAAGTGATACAATACATGACTGAAACTTGTGATCATTGCAGGCTAGAAAAAATACATAGTTAAAAAAAACTCATTAAGTAAATGAGTGGGCACACATACCACAAAAAGTATACCTTAGCAATTTTCTGCTTATGTTAGTCAACTACATATGCTGTGCATCCAAAAATCATTTAAAAAAACCCACACAAACAGCACACAGCAAAGCAATCCTGTGGAACTGGATGTAGACCCTGCAGTGTTATATCACTTATAAAACAAAATCCTTGAACTAGAAACTGCATTACAGTCACTGATACCTCAGGAAGCTGCGGTTTGCTGCTTGGAACACTTCATTCATGTATTATTTTTAGGAATGTAGACATCTAAATAAAATTTTGTAGGGACACAAGGTTATGTAAGGGTGAAACTTAGTTTATCATATTCAAGAACACAAGAGAAAAGGAATAGAGAACAATAAGTGTTTACTGGGCAGTCTTTTTGAAGAATGTGGTGATTAGGAGAGAAAGAAAAGCTTGCCGTAACTCTCTCAGTCCAAGCTGTGCTCTTAGAAATCTGCACCACCATGAGGCTTAGAAGGAGTTTCAGAAAAAGAGATGGTAGCTTCAACACCACTTATTTTCAATAATGGATTTTATCCCCATAAATAGCTGGTTGAGAAGCAAGAAATGCCTTGGCTGGTAATGAGCAGGGCTGCAGAGTTTTTCTGGGTTTATACAGCTGATTGCTGAAGCTTTTAATTTCTATTTTAAAACGAGTGTGATCTTTCTCGTAGCTTTGTTTGTACTGATGGCACAGGTACTGCTAGTTTGCTGCACAGACAAACACCTCTAAGGCCTCCAACTGGCCCATCAGAAACCTCTTTGTCGTACCAGCATCAGCTTAAGCTTTTCCTTTCCTCATAAAGGAAAGTTCCAAGACAAATGCTGTCTTACCAGATCCTCCTGCAGCCCCTGTGCAATCACCTAGCAAGGCATAGATCTCTGTGGAAAGACCTGCATTCTCTAATTAGGTGCAGAAAGAATTAGGAACACCTCGGTTAGGAAGAAAGAAACTCAAGCTTTTACACGTCCAAGTATCCAATTAAATGGATTCTGTAGCACAGAAGCAGGTCACATCTACTTTTTACCCCAGAGGGCCACAACCTTGGCTAGTCTGAGGGCACACAGGAACACCAAGGACATTCAGAAGCAGTTTCAACCAGTTTGTAGGGACATAAGCGTGCAACAATTTTACAGAAGGAGAACATGCATAGGGGAAGTGTAGACAAGAAAAGTTTTAAAAATGAACATTACTCCATCCCATTCACACCATTTTCCTGCTATTCCACCTTGAATATACCGCAAGCAACCTTACTCCAGGCTAAGATGCATTTGATTTCAGATCTTTACTTCTGTTTCTTACTGTATGAAATACATATTAACACAAGGAGCAGAAATACAGTAACAAGGAAGCCCAGGTTGCAGTTCAACAAAGTTTTGTATGCTGCAGATAGGTTCCCTATCTTTAGTTCTACTTGACAGTAAAATTGCAATTCTGTGTAGTAAGATGCTTAAAACCATGCCTTACTGCCTTCTTTTATAATCCATCCCCATGGTCCTCATGCTCAGCTCCACAGTCTGACTTTGGTTGATGGAGAGGCTGAAGGTTATGCATTTAAACTCTGTACTGAACCAGTAGAGCATTTACCAGTATTCAGCTGATTTAGTCATTTAAATCATAGGAATTTTATGTTCTTTGGGGATTGCCTTTCCGCTGTTTGCGTTTTAGAAACTGTGCCATTCCCACCCCCACCAATCCCACTGTGTACAGGAAGTCACACTCCTTTTCTATCAGTGAGGTTTTATGCTTGTGTGTGTCTGTGTGACTGCGTCTGTAGCCAATGCTAAACCACTTCCTCAGGCTTCAAGAAAAGGTTCTTGAAGAAGGTGGTGTGCAGAGGAGTGTATGTAGACCAAAATTCTCATGGAAAAAGGGAAAACAAAACAAAACAAAAACAAAACAAACAAACAAACAAACAAAAAAAGGCCAAGGTAAAGCCAGTAAAGGAGTTTGTTAACAGTCTGTTTTCTCAGTGCTGGCTGAATTCAGGTCCTACTGATCCCAGTTCAGATGCAGAATTGACAATGGATTATTGGATGAATTTTGCATACTATGAAAGTCCTGTCAATGCCTTAAAAGGTGCTTCAAATGTTGTATGTTCTCTAACAGTCTGCAGTTCTATGCTTACCTCCTAAATGTCAGCTGTGATTTCTGCATGCTCTTGGGACAGACTAGAGAGTAAGATTCAGCTGGAAGTCAAGTTGAATCTGGCCCAGTACCCTTTCCCTGGAGGAGGCAAACCAGCCAGCTGCCTCACATAGCTGGGCTGGGGGCATCTGCGACCTCGCAACATCACAGCCTCGGAGAAACCTGAGCACTGCAGTTTCCTCAAGTGGAAGAATGGAGTCAGCAGAACTACAAGTTGCTGTTTATCAGAGGGGCAATGGAGACAGGAGCAGAAGAGGCTGGTCTCCAACAGAGCTCAAGGTTGCTGTGGTAGTTTGAGGGGGGGGTCTAGCTTTTTGGGTGTGGTAGGGGTCAAAAGATGGCTCCTGTGAAGAGCTGCCAGAAGCTTCCACAGTTGTCCAGCCAGGGCCTATCTCTGATGGACGGGCTGTTAGCCACCACTGGGCCAATTAGGAAGGAAGGTAACATCTCTGTGACAGCATATTTAAGAAGAAAACTCAGTAGTACACATGCGCGCCATGTAGTCATGTAGTTGTAGGTCGGCAGAGGAGAAGGAGTACAGCACGTAAAAGAAAACAACAAGATATGGACACCCGCAAAGTCAGCCAAGAAGAGGAAGAATGGGGGAGGAGGTCCTTAAATCATCAGAGCTGAAGACGTCTCTGTGGCCTGTGGTAAGGGACGGTACCAAATGCAGTGGAGCTGAGATCCACCCCACTACGGGGCAGAAGGGAGTGAACTCCTACAAGAGAGACTGTGTCTGGTGAGCAATTGACACAGATAATGAGGCCTTTGCTTCTGGAAACCAATTAGGGAGTCGATTAAGTTAAAGGAGGCCTGGCTTTATTCCTCCCTAAGAGAGAAACCAGGGCTGTGGGAGAGCCATGGGAGCAGCGGCAGAACGGGTGGGCTGCCTGCCAACTTCTGAAAATCTGCCACAGGCCCAGAAGAGAGAGAAAACGTCTGTGAACAGAGAAAAGAGACGGAGAAAACCCAACCTCCCCTTCCAGGTATTTTGGCCAAAAAAAGGAAGACATCTGAGGGATGAACTGACTAATTAGAAACAACAGAAAAAAAAAATGATCCTCCTTTCTCTCTGAGGAAAGAGGAGGGAGGGCTGTGGGCTGCTGCCGGGGGGAGGAGGAGAAAAGACAAAGCATTTAAAAAGATGTTTCTCGCTTGCTCCTTTAACTCTGTAATAAATTCCCTTTATCACTTAGGAGTTTGGGGCCTGTTTAGCCTGTCTGTAATCAAGGAGTTCCCTGTCAGTATTCTTATTGCAGTTTGGTGACACATTCCTTTCTCCCTGTCCGTCGGTGGAGGAAGGGGGAAAGGGGGGAAAAGTGGCCTTTCATGGAGCCTTGGCAGTCTGCCAGAGCTAAACCACAACAGTTGCTGCTGCTGTCTCCCAAGAAGACACCCAAAACTGACATCTAGTTCACCTGCTCAGTGGTTAAGACCAGACCACCTTAGGCTAAATAAAAACCTGATCATCAGATCTCCCATGGTACGTTACCAGTAAAGTCCTCAAAATGGAAGATCAACAAAAAAGCTCTTTGGAACCAGATCAGAAAGGCTGAAATTATTAAGTGCTAATGCAAATTCTCAAACCTTCCCTCTTGCTTTGTAGTAGCAAATGGATAGATCACACCTAGCACAGCTCAGAGAAATCTTGAAGGTTTCTCATCCCTTTGGAGAAGAGTCCGACAGTGGCACTCAGCTGGAAAGGCAGGGAGTTGCCAGGCTCTCACAGAGCACAGAAAGTGTTACCAGAGTCCTGCTGGGAAGCTGCAACAACTCTGCTCATTCATCAGCTTTTCCTCAAAGGTTTCTGCAGCTCAGGAGATCTCCCTCCAAATGTCCTCTCTGCATGAACTGTTCCACCAGCAGAAATTAACAGGTGAAGTGGCATTTAGTACAGGAAAAAAGAAGTCAGATACTCTGAACACATCTGAAAAGGTCACTTTTGATAACAAGGATTGATCAACCAATTGATTTGTCTTTTTTTAATCGATCTCCATCCACTTGCTGGTAGGTGTGTTTCAACACTGCAAAGCAAGAGAGTGTAAGGAAAAGTACCTGATGTTAGAGACAGGAATTAATACAAATTTCAGAAAACAATGTGCAGGAAGGAAAGCTATACACATACACACACTCAGTCTCTGTGGCTGAGCAGGTCCACTATTTGCTAACAGAGATGTGCTCTTCTAGGAAAAGGGGAGACCATGACTCGGTATGACTCAGGAAAAAAAGGCAGACGACAGCCCAGACTGACATGGACTCCTACTGCTATACTCCAAATCACTTCATTCTCAAATAGAGATGATGATTAAATAAAATTGCATTTATCAAAACAGAGAGAGAGTTAAATATAGTATTTTTCTTACAAAGTAGTTTGGACAGTATACAAACAGTTACAATAGTAGTTTAATCTTCAAACTGTTTAAACTAAGGATTAGTCTCATCTTCTTTTGGCTGCTGCTCTTGAAGACACATGCAATCTCAAAATATCAAAATAAACAAATAAAAATGCATCCAAAAGTGAAAAGGCTCATCCAAATGTATCTAAGTGTCTTTGGCAACATTAGGCACAAATACAAGAGAGAACAGACTGGGTTTTGATAAACTGATACATAAACTTCTGACTGTATCCAGAAAGTTCACAAAAGGAAGATCCTGGCATACAGCTGGAGGAAAAAAAAAGTTAATGTTTCTAAACCACAAAATAGCATCTGCATACATATGTGGTACAGTTTTAAGTATGTTCCTGTGAAAGCTCCCATCTTTACACACTTACTGAGCGTTTTCACAGATTAAGAACAGCAACTTTCTGAAGAAGGCACCATCATGGAGAGACAAGGCTAAATTCTGCTCAGCTCCACTGGTAGTTGAAGGAACTCACTACCAGCTTAATCCACCTCACTAAGCAATTTTATGGAAACAGTTCCACCACAGTCAAAATGGACAGTGTACTGACACTCCTTACTTCCAATGGTCTTGAAACCAGCCTTGTTTGACTGGATACTTAAAATCAGTTATGTCTGTACACATTTGAGTTTGTTTAGAAATCTGAGTATGGAAAGTAACTTTCAAAGTTATAGGGGAGTTTAGGCAACATATGGTACCCAACAAGCACGCCTGGGACAATAAATCAATCAATTGAGCCATGTCCCAGAGATCAGATACTACTCTTTCACCTGACATCAAACAGCAGGTATCTGTTCCCTCCTGGACAGCTGAAGTGGCACAGCTGAATACCCTAACCCTTCCCTAGTTTCACGGAGTAACAGTTACTAACAACTACTAACAGTAATAAGAGGTGATTGGAGAAGAAATAATTCATCTAATGACATGTAAGGAGCTGCAAGACATGCCACTCTAAAAATCTTACCTTAATGTACAAGTGCATATATGTCTAATATATTCACCTGCATGTGACCAGTAACTTCACCACAAGCAAAATTATACACTCAGTTATAAGGAATCAGATCATAAAATGGGAATTCTCCATTTTCCACTTAAATACCATTGGAAAGCCCTATTTTTGTAGTAGGGAGGAAAAAAAAACCCCTAACAATCCTCATAGAAATAAAAATTTGCTGAACATATTTTCAATATATCCTTCAAACCCATGAAACCTGAGTCACACCAACTCTTACAGAACGTTTTTTAAAAAGCACTTTACAAACTCCCTTTGATCAACACTGGAGACATAAAACCCACCTACAAGGTCAGCTGTAGAGAACATCAAGAAATACAGGGGCCACACAGAAGCACTTGCCTACACAGACAAAACAAATACAATACATATAAGATTTCAACACATTTTCAAGTCTTTTTAGAGTTGGCAGAAAAATACATGTTCCCTTGAGTCCCATTGAAACTATAAACTTTACCCAGGTGTCAGCTTTGAGTCTGTTGAAACAACTGTGTTTTCCATAGTGTAGTTTTGTGTTGACTGCAAATGTTGGAAAAAAATACATATACTCTTTCCTTTTTTGTTTTTTTCTCTTTTTCCTCTTTGCTGTCCAAGTCAGTAAGTGAACATATGGGACTATATAAAGAACAAACTATTGCACACTGTGGAAACTCTAAAACAAACACATCACCACAATGTAAGTATTAGAGATAAAGAACAGTGACTAAAATGCAAATAAAAAATAGGAGTTAAGCAGAAGGGAGAAGCCAGCCAGGCATCACTGCCAAAAGCAAAACAATTTAAGAGCCAATCCACTGCCCCACCCAGCTACCAAAAAAAAAAGCCCAGGGTGGTAACTATGTAGAGCCAGACAGGAACCAGAGAAAAACAATAAAGTATGTACACATATAGAATAGTATAGAGAGGTTAATATTGCTGTGCAAGTGAACATACCAAGATTAGAAGCTTGGCAGAACATCCCAACATCTTTTAAGCAATCCTGAAATTTAACATACTATGGCAAGATGCTCCGTGAACATTACTGCTGCATAATTTCAGACTTTTGAGTTGCTTTAACAGAATTGGAGAAAAACAGTTTTCTTCGTTAGTTTAGCTATTTTTATCAGCTCATTGATAGTTGTGAAAAACAGGATGTCATCCACAGGAACTGCGTTAGTTTTGTGCACCTGAAGGCTTGCACAAGCCATTGATTCCAAACCGCTTTTGTAAAGTTAAGGATTAGAAAATACAGGAATGAAAAACAGGACAGGACCTGTGTAGGTTGTACAATGTAAAAAAACATGTTTAAGTTTAATCTTAAAAGTGGTTTTCTACCATAATCCTTTCTGCTATCATGCTGGAATGATACTTCAAAACAAAATCACTGAAATTTCAGTCTTCCAACTCCACCAGAACCTGCCAGACCAGAACCCACCTGTGAGGATTCCAACTCTTGACAAAGGTATTTCTTTTCACAAATTCACAATTTAAAATGTTGTGTTGCTCTATTACATTAAAACAAATGCTCTGCTTTACTAAAGTTTGTAATTTAAAGTTTGTGATTTAATTTCCAGCAGAGATCCTGGATCATTCTCACATGATAAACAAGTACGCCCTAGCAACAAACTACAATATTTAGTGAGCTATGGATGAAATTAACTTCACCTAACTTCACTAGCTGAAACCTTAAGGATTCAACCTCAGGTTAGCCCTTTGGGATAAGACAAATTACCCTTGGAGATGCTCACCATGTTCCACTGACTAGAGAAGAACCTATAAGCCAAGTGGGCTGAATATCCCTGATGAGCTGCTCATTTTGTTTCACTAATGGCTAAGTCAGAGTTTAACCTTCAGATGGCTACAGTTAAATGAAATGGGTCCCTCTCTAATCTAAGCCAATGTTGTATTACCTTGCTGTAATGCAAGGGTGCTACACTTCTGGGGTAGGTGGAGAGACACTTGCCAATAGTACCGGTTTATTAGGCAGCATCTCCAAAAATACCTCATTTACATAAATATCTAACAGAAAAATTTGAGAAGCTGCAGTAAAATGCAGATTATTTTGCCTATTATTTCCCAAGGCTATGAAAACATCTTTTTGCTGTACATTTGGCTTGGAACTATAACCACTCAATGCACGTGAGTTCGTAACATCTCCTTGGAGTTGCCTCTAAAGATCCCTTTCATCACAGTTTATTAATCACATTTAAACTCCTTAACCATGTAAGAAAATTACTTTGGGCTTACATTTCAGTACAATTACCTCTCAGTGGTTGAATGTCCAGCTTTGAGATTTAAGGGGATTTTCTGGGGTTTAATGCTTTTTTGTACATATATGCCTTTAGCATTACTGTACTGTTATGCTATAGGAAATGAGGCACTTATACTTAGAGAACACCAGCTTCTTGTTAAATTCAATCAACAGACAAACAACTGTGCCTTTGTCACAGAAGCCCAAGTTCAAATGCATAAGGATCAGATAATGAAGAAAAAAATAATCTTGTATGACACAATATGCTTTCACTTTATTTAAGAAGTGAAAGCACAAGTATCTAAATCAGATGCTCTGGAACCAAAGCAGTTTAAATGAGTGTATTTTAAAGCCTAAAATATGCTTAAGCAGTTGGATGTTATAACAGCATATACCACATTAAAATAAAGTTAAAATCACATTCTTTCTGTAGTTTTAAATATAAAAGAGAAGAAAACAAAACAAAACAGATATAAATGGCCTTAAACTACAGAAATAATTTTAAAATTTAGGGGAAGAGGGGTTAAAATAATCAGAATTCATTTTCAGAAACAAATTACCATCTCAACATCCTTGTCTTTTATGTTCTGAATATGTAACAGGAAGTGGGAATTGTCAGAGGTATGTATAACTATGCCTAAATTATAGCTATAAAGCCAGCTAGCCTGGTTGTTAGAGAACTTCTAGTTAGAACCTACTCAGATTACATGCAGATAATAAAAAGAATTAAGCTAGGAAGCTGAAGGAGTTTTTTGCCCAAGCTATTTAAACATGAATCCAATTACTGAAGTTTCATGGAGCAGCTGTCTCACTCCATTCAGTTTCCCCTAAAATAAAGATGATATGGCTGTATTGCAGTGCTGAACAATCCTGAATCAATGTGGGCAGAAGAAATCTCTACTACAACAATCTGCTGTGGGAGGGGGTGTGGAAGAATCCCTTTTAGCATAATAAAAATGATGATGATATAATGAATAATTATTATGGGACTTTATAGCTGGAAGGCATGGTAGTTATTTCAAAGCCATTTGTAACCAACAGCCTTATAAAAAGCTAGAATGCATCACATATGTGCAGAAGGTAACTGTGAGCATGCATTCAATTCCAACTTCTGAAATAACAAATGCACATTTGTTACTAGAGTAACTATCTCTGGATGAAAAAAAGTGAGCTTACAAGCAACTAAAGTAATTAATAATCAGCCCTTTTTGGAAGGAGAAATGATGACATAAATAAACTTCCATGCAAAGAGACCTCTCCTTTCCTTCTCTGACAGGTCTGTAATTCCCTTTCAGCAGCAATCTGCGTTTTTGGTGAAATGCAGAACCTCCAAAAGGTGGTATTGCGAACACTTCAGATGTGGGAGAATGGGATCATAAATACCCAGGTCCTGGATTCCTGTGATAAATAAGAGTAAACAACGGCATTTTTTTCTTCTAAAAAAAAAAAAAAATCTGTAAAGGAAAAAGGGATGAAGCTACGACTAAGCTGGCAGTGAGTATTGAAATGCATGAGCTACTTTAAAGACCACGAAGAACCTTTCAACTTTTTTGCTTTATTGCCCTTGTTTTATAGAAATACCAGCAGTTCCAGTAAGCTTTGAGGAAACTGTTATACTTCATTATCACAAGGCAACACTGTGGTATCACTCAATAAGTGTCCCATATGCCTTTTCTGTCTCTCAAGGAGTTAAAAATTGATCCCTACTGCTGTTACTCCCATATAGCAAAAGGACATTTAGTTTGGTAAGCGATCTCCCTGTCTTATCTCAGCCTGTGAGCCTGATAATCTTATTTCCCCCACTCCATTTTGTTGAGGAGTGAGAGAGTGGCTGGGTAGGCATCTGACCTCCAACCCAGGCCAGCCCACCATGCTTAGATACATGCAACCATCCTGAGATGAAGTGTGAATATCCATGGGGACTATGGAAGTGGGAGATGCATCTGAACATGGGTCAGTTGCTTTGAACAGAAGAACTAAATGCACTGAATGTGACTTTGAGGGGGTTAACTACATGTAGTAAAACAGTTCGTTTCAAAGTCAGTCTACTTTTTTTTAAAAAAAAGCTAAACATTTTGTGGAATTAATAACTCAATATGAAAGAAATTTTCAATGCAAGTCATAAAAGGGTTGACATTTATCAGTTTTTCAAAATAATCTTGGAAAAGACAATTTTTATACACTTTTTAAATTAAATTTTTTAATTTTTCACCTCAGCAGAACCTAGTAAGAACTTCAACCACATGCAGCAACTCCCCTGTATGTGCTCACAAACACACACATTTACATACACTACTCTAAAAAGCACAAATCATTTTAATTTAAAAATAGATTAGATTCCTGTCTGTGCCCTTTCAATAAAGCCATGGCCTTTGTTTTCTACTAAAACATGCTTGTCTCATTAGCATACACTTATGCAAATGTCCAGAATTCTTGCAATCAAGTTCCATCGATAGTTTCTGCCCCTCCCTTCCTCCCCCCAAAGATGTGTTGGTGCCACTGGGCAGTTTTGATCCACAGAGCAGCAGATCCAGATAAGTGAGAATGGAGAAGCAGAATATCCTGACGTGATGTGGGTGTGCACATTCTTCACCAGCCTGTGCCCCAGGAGTACAAAGGAACGAGGGCAAAATGCTAGAGTTTTTAACATACTCTCCATGGGAATGTTGATACAGAATCCAGTGATCTGATTTCCAATATGAAAGGAGCAGCTAGGCCATGCAGCACATATGTACAGTCACTGGGTTTGAAAATACTCCTAAGTGTGAGCATGATTTTAGGGGGTACATGGTGGGCGGAAGGAGACACAGGCCATCAAACTATTTAAATAATGTGGCCCTAGGCTAGCTACCCATTAGTACCTAAGCTATATAAGGAAGTACCTTACTTCAAGTTACTTAAAAGTTATAAATAGAGCTGTTTTATTAAAATGCTTAGCCATGAAACAACTTTTAAGAAATAGTTATTAACATTTCCATATAAAAAATTATCACCAATGCAGGAAGACTGTATTCTGTGTTCATATGTTCCTAAATGAATCTACTCTTTTAATCTTTATTCTGAAAAAGCATAAACTAAAGTATGCATTGAAACAATTGCTTTAAAATGCAAGTGACGTACTTGAAAAGCTGCTTGTTGTTCAAAATTAGTTCTTCCTCAAGAGTAAGGATATTGCATGTAAGTTTCCAGGAATTTAAAGGGACAATACAACCAACTGATGCCTGCTCACTGTAACAATATAAACTACATTCCTGTTAGCTTGAATTCATTAATAAATTAATCTTTGTCAGAAGAGTGTCTATAAAGGAGGTTCTTTAAAGACCCCAAGGACATTATAGCACTGATGGTTTACCATTATGTGGTATAACAAAGTTTTACTTAACCAGTTCTAAGAGCAGACATATGGAGTCCATTAAACCCCTCTCTTTCTTGTGGTGTGATTCTGAATGGCTGTATTATACTACTTATTTAAAATATGGATTGTAACTTCCACCACCAATTAATAAGAGTTCTACACAGTGCATGCAATTTGTAAGATGCACAAACTTCGTCATCAGCACCTAAAACTGAAACACTGTTGAGAACTGTATTTCAGTTAACTGTAACAAATAGAAAGTTTATATGATGAGATCCAAATAATTTGGACACTAATTAAGTCAGGGACATACAATTTAGTTGCAGTTAAAGTCAGTGAAAGGGTGCTTCTCCTGTAAATCTCCTGGTATTTTGAGTAGTTTTTCTTTTTTTGTTTTCTTTTTTTTTCTTTTTTTTTAATGTATACATTGTTATCCTCTGTTACACATGCATAATCATGCTCCACCACAATATTCCCAAGTAAGGAATTTCCATTTAGTTCTTAAGCAAATATTTTAAAAAAGAATCCCACATATGAAACTAATCAACTCAACTGATTTCCCTTCCGTAACAAAAACTCTCTCCTTCACTATTCTTTCTACTTAATGACACATTTTGCTCTCTTACATCAGCATCATCTTTTACCACCTTCATTTCCTTATTTATATTCTTTAGGACTTCCTGATCAAAGTATTTAGGCCTTAATCTTACATGTGGTTCCTGAATTCAGTGGAGTTCATCACAAACCTACAAAATACCTTCCATGACACCTTACTTCAAGATAAGGGCTATGACAGAAGAATCCAAAAGGCAAGGAACAAAGTGCACACTCAAGAATCAAGGGACCATGTTCTTGAAACACATCCTGTCCAAATAATTAACAGCATGGAAGTAAAGTTTAAGAAATATTTAGAAAAATATAGCTGCATTGCACTTGTACACATACTTATGTATATATATATAGACTGTCAACCAAAATGTATGTCAGTCAAAATCACAGTACAGAGTAACTAAAAGAGATCAACACAGGAAAACGCATTTCTCTTTAGTCATCCCTTTGTTGCTAAGAAATGTAGTAAAATTGCACCAGGTTTAGTAAACTTTTCAAGTCATTAAGAAGAAATATTTTCAAAGTTATAAATGGAAGTAAAGGAACTAACTCCCCTCTGTTACTTGAACACTACAAATTTTCAAGCCCATGTGACCACCAAGTTCAATTTAACATAATATTGAGTAGCAAGAAGTGTGAGCTTTTGCCACAAGTTCTAAGAGAATCTGAGAGTTCACAAACAAAATATCTCACCCAGATGCTGGCCATTATAAGTAGATACATTAAAGAAAATTTGAGGGAAGAAAAGACCATACATTCCTGGCACTGGAACTGGTTGCCCAGAAAAGTTAAGGATGCCCACCCTGGAAGTGTTCAAGGCCAGGTTGGATGGTGCTCTGAGCAACTTGGTCAACTGAAAGGTCCCCTGCCCATGGCAGAGAGATTGAATTAGATGATTTTTGAGGGCCCTTCCATCCCTTGCCCTTTCTATGATTCCATGATTTAAGACTGACTGTCCTCCTCACATGCCAACCTGCAGCCTGTGAAGGATTACAAGGCCATAAATATGAGGACATGCAAGGCTCTTTATTGGACAGATCCCTGTCTCACTGAGCCCATCACCTGCTTGGTTCAGATCAGGAGGAGACCAAGAGGAGGTGATGATACGGAAGATGTCAGCAGTTAATGCATATCAGCACCTGCTAAACACTACAAACAGAGCTAGACCTAGGTGAATGTAAGGTTCCCAATTAAATGCTTCACCAAGCAGATACTATCACCTGCAACTTTACGGTGACATTTTTGCAGCTTTTCCTTCCTGTTTTGGCCTCATTGGCTTATTCCAAATGTGAAAGAGAAAGATCCTCTCCACATGAACCCAAGAAAACACTTCCCTTTGAAAACCAGCTCTTACCCTTTATCTCCTTTCTCCAGTTATTAAACATGGGATACTTCATACAGCAATGATATAACCAAGAATGAACAATCAAATATAACACACAGCAAATATTCTCAGTTGAGTCACTGTACTCTTCACATTCTTGATTTGTTGGTTTCTTTCCTGAGCAATCATCAGCTAATTACTGGGCTAACTACAGAACACCAAAATCGTTACATCTGCTCATGCACAGCCACAAAGGAAAGAAAAGATTTCTCATTTCATACTTGAGTTAAAATGAAAGTGTACTTAGTGATAATTTTCAAGAGATCTCATTACAACTTTGCTTCAGCTATTCCCAATTTTTCACATAAGTATGTCCTTATATTTTTGAGAGGACTGCAGAGCTCTAGTAACTAATGCCATAACCCTATCTTCAGGGGACTTTCCCAGGTCTTGTAATACATTTGAGCAGACTTGGGTTGCTCAGTTCAATATCTGGAAAATTCCAATAGATCAGGTAACCTTACAAAAACAGAAACAATCCTTCTACAGAACACAGGGTGAAATTTTTTTCTTTGCTTTTGCATTCCACACACATAAAGTGAGCAAGGGGTAATACCAAATGCTACTGTAGATATTTACTGGTCTTTTAACTAATATGAAAGTCTACCTGGTGGACAGGACTGAGCTTTCCACCATACAGCACCTTAAGATTCATTGCCAGGACCTCTACACCCAGAAATGTTTGAGTGTCCTCCACTGCATCAGCGAGCTGTTAAAATCATCATTGTATCAACACAGAGATGCATCCATCCCTCCCACACTGACAGTTCAAACGGCAGAGTATTTGCCAAAAAAGTGACCAGCTTTTGTTCAAAGAAAACAGTGCAACATGGACAACAGGCAGGCAAGTCATGCTGCAACAGCAGCTTTTAAAACTAGTAGAAAAAAAAAAATAAGACTAAACAACTTTTTCTGAGGGTCCTCATCTTTCTTTTAAGGAACTGTAAGAAGAATATCTACTACTACTGTTACAGCTACAGGTACTGCCGCTGGTGGATATTCAGTTTCCAATTATTTGTTACAACACAGCTGAGAGCAATTAGACAGTTTACATATGACTGGTAGGAGCCCAGCGCACATTATGTGGACCATCAGGTCCTGCAGCCTAAACACAATTCTTGATTTAATGGATAAATGAATTTTGCTAAACCACTTCAAATACAGGAATGTTTTCTGAATCTGTGTGCAGGCTGTTAATATATTTCCATGAAGTCTCATTCCAAAGAGATCACAGCGCACTTTGTCAGATCCAATAAAAACTGCACCCCAAAATCCCCAATGAATCTGGTACTGTTTTCTGTGGCTGCCTGTAAGGTTCTAGACTGACATCTTGTTTGGCAATTATTTTTCTTTTCACTAAATGATACTTTCTATGATAGTTGTCTGCTTTTCACAAAAAATGGGGTTTTTTTTATATTTCTCTGCCTAACCTTGACCACCAATAGAAAACACTTTTTTGTTTTTCTCCACCAAGTACACTGATTCCTTTGCTCCTTTTCTACATTTTGTGCTGTGGAAACAACACTATTCTTGGTCCTAAAGGAAAGGTCTGAGGCTTAAGAAAAGGACAAAATAAGGCTACAGGTTCTGTTTCACTGCATCTCTTACTGCTCAAGTGCAAGTGCCATGAAATTTGTCTTATTCTTACAAAAACCATTAATTTGAAAGACCTGAAATTTCTGTTATGATGTCTTGTAAGAGGAAGGAAATAACATAGCAGTTAATAACATAACACTAATACAATACCCTAATTTTGCTGCATCCGTAATTAATTAATCACTAATTAGGTGATCTCAAAATAATGCCTCCTCCTTCATTTATAAAAGGACTGTTCTTTCACTTATGTAAATGTACTAAAAGTCTGTCTGGCTTGGAAGCCAAAACACAGAAGTATCTTCAGGACAAACTCCATGTAGTAGAAAAGGAAACTTTACGAAAAACCATGATGGCTTTCAGTAAAAACATATGAATCTCTACAGCACACAGTGGGTCTGATGTACACTGGGTGAAAGAACCTATTTCAGGACAACAGGTTCATTTATGGACTTCAAAAACTTTTGATCACCATCACAAATCACCACTGTGAGCAGTTGTGTGAACAAGCAGTCTGGTCCTAGGGCACCTGGCAGAGAGAGACACAAATGGGGGCCAGCAAGGAGCTTAAGGCTTCTTCCGTGCCAGAGTGGAAGCAGTGGCTCAGCTGAGCCTTTCCCAGGTCCCACTCCTGTGCCCGAGGTAGCCAGAGAGCCTGTCCAGGTGCACAGTGGAGCAAGTGATGAGTTAGACTCCTGGGGCAAGTCCAGCTTAAGAGAGGGACATTTCTGGAGGGGTGAATGTCTCCTGAAATCAGCTGTGAGGTGTGAGTCCAGCCCCCACACTTTGTGCGCCATTTGGGAGCTAATCTGGTAAAGAGGATCTGAAAAGGGGTCTAAGCTGTCCTTGGCACCAAGTGAAAAGTTTGTTAAGTGCTGGTCCATGTTGGCCATGGTTCTGAGCTCTCGGGTGAGGCCGTGCCAGATGAGATGCAAAAAAGGAGGCTGGGGAACTGCTGGAATGGCCTATACAGAGAGATCCAAGCAAATGCAGAAATGTATTGCTGAGTTTAGCAACAGAAATGAAGGAACCAATAATGCTGATGATAACATGCATAGTTCTTGTAGCCAGGAAGCATTGGTACTGAGGTTACCCAGGGTACTGGGATTGCCCAGGGAAGTGTCTGAGTCACCATCCCTGGAAGTATTTAGGGACATGGTGGACATGTCAGTGCTGGGTTAATGGCTTGACTCACTGATCTTAGAGGTCTTCTCCAAGGTGAATGAGTTTATGATTCAATTATACAATGAGAACTCTTGATCAATATTCTGTCTTTCACAAATTTCAACCACAAGTCTAACACCTTGACAATCCAAAAGGAAAACAGTGCATGGGAAAATTAAAACTGTATTCAAAAGGCCTTCAAGATTCCTTTCCATGTGCATGCTCTACACAGAAAAGATACACAGACTATTCACTAGAACACACATTCCAGTTTGGAGACCAGTGTTTGGAGGTTCATTTTCCACACTGAGCAACTCATTTATTGGCAACTGAGATCATTATCATCACTTCCAAGATCCTCATAGCAGATGCTATGCTATTATTAGGACTTTAGTCTTTCTCACCTTTTAAATGATCTGTGCAACTCTCAGATTAAATTTGGGAAGGAAAACCAGACCCATATTAAAAGATTGTGGTAAAATAGAAGAGCTTGGATTTACTCCTTCGCTGACACGAATTACTTTTTGTTGTTATTATTCCCAATGTAAAAAAGTGGCTACTCTCATAACTGAGGAGTCTTTTTCTTCTGTAAGACTTACTCATGAATTCTTCACATATTCTTTAATTTGTTCTGTTTCTTGATTCAGTGAAGAATACTGAGCTAAAGGTAATAAAGTACTGGCCCTATCTATTTAAGTTGTGTCCAGCAAGATGTGACAGGCATCAACATATAATGTCAAACAGTTGCAATTTCTTAAAGTCTTTTGCTCCTAACCCCAACATAAACCAAGAGCAGATGAGCCTTGTCAACAATTTGCTAGTTGCTTAGTACACTCCAACTATCATGTTCTAGACTGCACACTACATATCTGGTTGGCATTAAAGTGCATAATGAAGAACATATTTACATCCTGTATTTTTCCAATTTTAATCACTATATTACAGGATTAACAGGCTTACAGTTCATGTCAGGAGCCAAATTGTTCTAATAAAATGTGAAGCATTTATCTACTGAGAGGCTGGAAAGAGAAAAGTTTGTTTATTGCCAAGTCTGAAACAATGCTAACTAGAGCGTGTGTTACTTAATCTCATTCATGCCCATAAGATTTTACATGCTAAGACTAAGCTAAGTAAATAAAATTCAGAAACTTGAAGGAAATCCCATTCTCTTATTTTTATTGAGCATTAGTAACAAGCTTGGCTCTGTACTGGAAATAGCCTGTTTTCCAGCTCACTTCAGCTACATCTGAGGTACCGAAGGCTTCATTATAATCTACAGAAAACATGAAAACTACTGGGCAAATAAGCAAAAGAGAACAGTCCTACCAGAACCCAGGAAAAGCACTGGATAACCAAAGTTTCTTCACAAACATTACACAAATGTTACAACATTTCACCAGACACTTGTAAACCAACGGTGATATTCTCATTCCACCCAAGTCAGCAGAAGACGAGCCATTCATTTCATAGGGCCAAAATTCTCCCTGTATCTTTGCCCTAAGGAATTTACAGAGCAGGTTAAGCAAACAGAAATACTATGCTCTCAAGTCCAAGCATGACATTTTGACCATTGTGTTGCTGTTTAGGAAGAAAGCCTCCAAAGATGATGCCAGATAAAGGCACTAAAAAAAGAAAATACGTAACGCTAAGGAACAGATCTTCCAAGTTATAAACATGTGAACAAAAAAAAAAGTATGTAGCAGAATGCAAGCAAAGCCAGAATACTAGACAACAGAATTGTATTTATTCAATGTATTCATTGTATTTATTTTATGTGCAGAGTGTTCACCATTGTAGAGCTGCTGCAAGTCTATGCCAGGAGCAAACATCCCATTTTCCAGAAAAGAAGGGTGGATACAGGACATGGACTGAATAACTTCACCAAGGTCACATATGTTGAGAGCTACAAAATGAAAACATATCTTCAGTGCACCTGAGAGAATTCCTTATCATTGCAGTCATCCTGCTCTAAATCTTCAGCAAAACTGAACACAATCATTGCAAAACCATAATTCATAGAACTCTTTTTTGAAACTCAAATTACCAAATTTTAAAATACTTCAAAAATTCCTACAAAGTCATCTTCCAAAACAAAAATGACCCAATGAAACTACTTTCAACAAGGACAGTTTTTCTGGATGCTGGGAGACAAGAAGGTGGTACTTCAAATAAATATGGAATTTTCAGCAATAAGCTCAGAGAAAATGCTGGGTTTGCAGGCAAGACAAAAGTGCTTATAGACACCTGGAAAAACAGTGAAGGAAGAATAAATGCTCTTTATGTTGCCATAGCTGCACATGACTGAGAAGAGAAGAAGGAAAACAATTTAACTAGAAAGGGGAAGGTAGAAGAGCAGAATAGGTGTCTTTAAACATAGTGGAGAAGCACTGGATTGAAGAATTAGAACTCTGAAAATATGAAAGTATCCGAGTTACAGAAAGATATACGGAAAAGACAACTCAAACTGAATGTTTCCACACTACACAAACCTACACTTAGCTGCAGGACATCACTTTAATTCAACCCAACATCACTGGGCCATACATCCTGCTTGCACTTTCCACATTCAAAATATCTACCAAATCTTCTGTCATCCTCCCTGTTGTCAACCCCAGGCATCAGAGTTTGGGACTTCAAAGATGATGGACCAGAAAATCTTGAACTAAAACAGATGGAGCGTATTTGCTTTTCAGATACATATAGCTATCTCCACATCTTGCAGGAATACCATTAAAAATGAAATCCAATGTAGTAACTTTTGTATTTCAGATCCACTTAAATCACAGTAGGCTGAGTCTCATCCTAAAAATGACACAACTACAGGGATTTTTAAATTCAAATGAAAACTCCCTTATAAAGAAGATTAAAAAAAAATCATTAAATTTACCTGTGTACTCTGAGAGCTCACCATTCAAAACATTCAAGCAGAAATTAAAATTAGTATTTGGCAAGGACCTATTGATTTTTCTTTTTCTTCAGTCCATGGAAATGCAAATACAGTCTTAAAAACAGACAGGTCATATGTTTCTAAAAAACTAAAAGCTACTTGGCTCACATTACACAGATTATGTTTGCAATGAGAATAATCAGAGACTGGAGCATTAAAGAAAACATAGTGGAAGTTCTGAGGAGGTAAATACAAAAATTATATATCCTTTATTTAAAATCTTAATACAAGAAATATACATTTCTTAATTTTGAGAATACCTTAAATTTTTAAAGCTATGTTTCCATTTTCAGATAAGTTAAAATTAGTAAGCTGTTCAGCTTAGTAACTCTAACTGTGGGCCTTTTTGAGACATCCTAATTTCACAGCCCAGTTCTGAGGTATCTGATAATATAACTGCCTCATTTTGGAAGGAAATAAAACATAATTTGTTTTTTTTTAATAAATACATAAATTCTTCTTATGACAATTAAGTAGGCCTACTGCAAATACCTACCTGCATATGAAGAGCTCTATCCTTTGTACCTGAAAGTTTGTCAGGATAAAACCCCATTTAAATACTTTTAGACACTTACCTAGTCATGAAAAAAGGCAGTAATTTTTGCACCCTGCAGAGCTCTGAGGCAGAGTCACACAGGTTTTGCTATCTCATCTGATAGATGTGACAGCACAAAAAACTTCACATCAGATAGAGCCAGCACTTTCTGAAGCTCCTAGATCCTTGTCATGGATGCAGTGTTCTACATGCTGGTGTGTGCTCAGTCAATAAACCTGGGGGCAGGAAATTTATTTATGTGCTTATTATCCTTCATAATAACCACATAAATGCCTAGAGATTAGCACTCTAGGACCTCTTAGCTGTGCATATCACTAATATAATTTAAACTGCACTGTGATAAAACACCCTCTGCACCAGAGGTACTGAAGTACAAAAGGGAAAGACAGACTTGCAGTGCCTGCTTAAGCTGCTCAACATTTACTTAAGAAAAACAGAGACAGAAAAAAAAAAATTGTAGACACACATGCTAAAACCCATTATGGAGTGGTGGGGTAGAAGAATCTGGTTTTAAACATACTGACCAGCTCTGCTGGTAAGAGAACCAGGCACCTTGGATTCAAATTTCATGCTCTCACCACTAAACCACAATCCCTGCAAAGCATTTAAGTAAAGCTGTAAAACGCAACATCAAACAGCAAATGCAAAGCTCTAGGATGTATTTGAATATCATCACGAGCATTCAACTAATCAGACTTCTTTTTAGTGAAACATACGTAAACAAAAGAGAAATTATTCCACACAGTAGACTGTCAAGGGGATCTCTGCATGATTACTACTAGGGGAGAAAAAGTTTCTGTTACAAACTAAGAATAAATGACAAAAACAAGAAACAAACACAATAACAAGCAGTGATGAAACCCAAGTCAACTATGTTTGTGGCTAAACAAAATGGTTAAATCTTAGTCACAATTTCATAACTTAGGGGTATGAGATGTAAATGCAAAAGAAAGTTAACTCTAAATAGTTCTGACATTAAATCATTGCAATATAAGTCTCTTGAGAGACATGCTATTCCTCCACAGCACTGCATTTCATTGTGTGCTTTTCCTCATTATGTATCTGCCAGACTTAACTGTGACTTGAGGCCTTTCTAAGACAGATCAAGCCCAGAATGGCACACGCTATGCTTAACCTCACAAAAATCTAGAATCAATTACCATTTTGTGTAGAAAAAGAAACTTCACAAAGAAAATTTTACATGGAAATTGTTATACTGAGAAAAAGCATTGCTCACTCCAGCAGCAGCAAATACCACTTTAGAGAAAAGTATCAGAAACCTCTTGTTGGTATAGGCAAATTCATCTCCCCATTAAAAGTATTCCCAGTCTGTGATACTCAAGTCTAAATGTAGAAGCATGAGATGCAGTAGTCCCTCTGAAAAAAAACTATAATCTTAATAAGAGGTTTTTTTATTGCAATATAAAAGTATTACATACTTTACCATTCAATAGTCAAACCTCAGATTCAGCAGGAATGGCTATAGGGGCCTGCTGTGGTGAACATCTATCTAGTCACATGATGTTGGCACAAACAATCATTTCATTTTCTTCAACCCCTATTCCAATTCTGTAGCAGACTTGAGCAAAAAAAGAAAATCACTTGTGACTTGTTTGTTCAGAGGTCCTAAGCATCCCCAATTGTCATCCTCTTTTATTTTATTTTGTAACACCAGAAGTCCAATTTCTACACCTATAAGAGATATCCATCAATTCAGAGACATGCATGGGAAAGCATCCTGAGCATTACAAAACACTATCACAAAACAGAAGAACAAACACATGATTTTCAAAGACACAATTACAGTAATCATGTTGTTAAGAATAAGGTCACCAGGTTTGCTAACACCACGTAAACAGAAAACAAATACCATAGTGGATGAAGTACCATTGCTACTAACCACTGCATTGGGTCTTCTCTTGGAATTTGAAGTATCAGTGCATGTATTTTTTTTTAAGCTGTCCACATCTACGGATAGGAACTACATGTGTAGCTATCAACTAGAGTGCATGCACCGAGCTCCCAGCAAAGATAAAAGCAACAGAATACAGATGAAAAAAATGTTGACTCTAGTAATTAGAAAAAGCCAGCCACAGCTAGTAAGGAGAAGGAAAGTTAAACTAAGACTTTTTTTTTTTAATTACTACAGCTGAGACACAGAAGCCAAGTAAATCACTGGACTCTCTCACTCTATGACTGCTGGTAGAAAACTGTGCATAGAAAAACTATTACAGTTGATCTGGTAGGAACACAAGCCCTAAATGGAGGTCTTCGTTCAGGTCAAGCTTTGGCAAACTCTAATCCTTCTCAGGTGACATTACATGTATTCGACCACATCCAGTTGATCTCTTCAAATATTTTCCTTCCTCTCCTCCTTAAGCCTTCCAGAGCATGTTTAAGTAGCACAGACTAATGTTATTTTACCCAATGAGCCTCATGTTACATCAGGCTCAATATCCAGTAGTTTCACTTAGCAGCTGCTTGGAAAGCTATTAGAGAAAACTATATGAAACCAAGTCTGTGCTCAGATTCAGGTTTAATAGAGTTACATTTCAACCCTTTTCCAAAGCTGAAAAAACCCCTACATATTGATACCACTGCTAATTACAATAACTGAAACAAAAGTTGGAAGCAGCAAGACTTTTTCCAGGAGTCTGATGAAAGATCTAAAAGCAATGAAAGAGTTCTCAAATACAGCATTAGCAAATTGACAACAATATCCCAGAGCACGCACCACTTCAGGAATATCCACTATGCCTGAGACAGATTGACATCATCCCCAGATTTACAACAAAATTAGTGAGACCAGAGTTATGTCTAGTATCTTAATCATTACATTCACAGTGCACTCCTTGTTATTTGTAAGTATTTGAGAGAAAAATAATGGGGGAGCAAGGCACTCATATGATGTAAAATTAGCATGATATAGAATCTTACTTTTATGACAACCTGTGTTACTTCTAAATACCAGGAAGCTTCTCTGGGTTGATTTTAGTATGCCAACAAAGCTAAGGTGATTGAATCTGCACATGATTCAGTCACTTATCCTAAGGGTTCCAAAAGGGAATGGACTGTTTCCGCTCCACAGCTGGCTATTACTAAAAAGAAAAGAGCAGCCACCAAAGAAGTACCCAATGTCTTTCCAAACCATCTTTCACAGAATGGGTGAGGTTGGGAGGAACCATTTGGTCCAATTACCCTGTTCAAGTAGGGCCAGACAGATGCAGTTGCCCAGGGCCACATGTGGATGACTTTTGAGTATCTCCAAGGACAGAGACTCCACAACCTCTCTGGACAACACGTGCCAGTCAGTCACACATACTGTAAAAAAGTCTTTCCTGGTGTTCAGAGGATACCTCCTGTGTTTCAGTTTGTGCTCATTGCTTCTTGTTCTGCCACTGAGCACCAGTGACAAGAGCCTGGCCCTGACCTATCTGCACCCTCTCTTCAGCTACACTGATAAGAACCCCTTTGAGCCTTCTCTGGGCTGAACAGTCCCAGCTCTCTCAGCCTCTCCTCACAGGAGAGGCGCTCCAATCCCTTAATCACATCTGTGGTTCTTTGTTGAACTCTCTCCAGTACCCAGGAGCCCAGAGAAGGACAGGCCCGGAGAAGGACCAGGGAAAGGATCACCTGCTGGCAATCCAGAACACCACTAGCCTTCCTTGCAGCAAAGGCACACTGCTGGCTCATGTTCAGCATAGCATTCACCACATTCCCCAAGGCCCTTTCTGCCAAGCTGCTTTCCTGCTGATTGTCCCCCAGCTTATAGTGAGGTGAGGAGTTTTTCCTTCCCAGGTGCAGGACTTTGCACTACTTGTTGAATTTTGTGAGGGTTTTTTTTAATTTCTCCAGCTTGATTTCTCCAGGTCCCCTGGACAGGGAAGTATTTTCAAGAATATTGCTGGCACAATACGTAAATAACAAGACATTTTTAGCAGAAGAACAGCAGTATCATCCTCTTCTGTACTCAGAGTTGAGCAAAACTAGATTCCCTTCAACACAATACAGAAGTCTCTGCATTGGGTTGCAGAGACCATGCAAAAGAGATGGATAGAGCACGTGCAGGAAGGTAACAGAAAAATTGTTGGCTTTCTTGCTCAAAGAGATGTAGATGAAGCTGAACAGTAATCTGAAATGGAGAAAATACTTTTTTTGTGCAAGTACATGCCCTCAACACAGAGGAACTATGTAATCCAGTGAATATGAACAAATCTGAGGATCAAAACTAGAGAATGGATACCCACCTTTGACCCAAACCAATAATAACAAGGTTATTCTATGCCTCATCTTCCTCTCCATGTGTCAGTTTCGCTTAGCTGAATCCTTCAAAAGGAGTATATTTTCACTATTCCACATCTGTACAGCACTAGAGGTACATGCTGTGTAGCAATAGGTGGTCTACAGGTTCTGTTCACCTAAATTTAAGATTTTGCAAATTTGCATCTGTTTCACACCACGTTTTGCACGAAAGCAGTTCATAGTCTTCTATTTCTATAAGAACCTATATAAAAAAAACAAACCAACCACATACAAAAGAGTAAACTGGAATCAAAGCAAACTTTACAGCAAAAGAAATTTTTTGTAAAGTTACTTTAAACATCAGAAAAAATACTGGGGATTGCTCTCATTTTAATTCCCAACTACAGCTAAAGCATTTCCTAAAATTCAATTCCAAAAAAACTTTGAAGGCCACAGATGAAATTCAGCAACTTCTGAGATTAATAAAAGAATTATGACAAGCACTTGTAATTCTGTAGTTCCACTATAGCTAAAAAGAGAAACCATGACCCAGAGTCATCTCAGAATCAGCAATGATGCTGCACTCCAGCATATTGCAATAATGCTGTAAGAAATAGAGCTGGAAGCCAAAGCATGTGTCTAGAAGCACCATTTCAATTAGATGCTCACATTATTAACATCCCTACTGCCATAATATTAACACTTCACATGGGAACGCTGCTTAGCATTTACATAAAAGAGGAATTTATTTTCTATTACCATTTTCATTGATGCATACAGGTATGAACCACGAGTTTCACATGTGGAAAGACTAACAATTAAAGCAATCCCTCTGACATCCTGAAGGTACCCTCTTACCACGGAGGCAAAACTCCCAACAATGAACCATCTCAGGCAGAACCAAACATTATCTACCCATGTACAATCAATATTTGCTGAACAACTTAAAAAAGATCATGACAGATACATGCAGTTCAGGCATATTTTGCATGGCCCAGGCAAGGAACTAAAAAGGAAGAACTGTCCTGTCACCAGCTGCTGTCACAGGAGTAGGTCACAACAGCAAAGGCACACAACTACCCTACTCCAAAAGGTGCCATGCCTCAGATGTCCCTCAGAAAGTCAGCTTTCCTTACTAGTGACCACTCAACAAAGTAGGGGAGAGAACACTGACCATTTTGGAGAAGACAGGAAATCAAATTTAGAGGTAAAATCACCTCTTGAGAATGCTCCTGATAAAAGTAAAACACATAACCTGATGTGGACAGATAAATAAGCAAACCCTCTATGAAATGCTCTTTGGGTTTAGGTTTCTTGCAAGAGTGAAGTATCTCAGATCAGAGGCTATTTGCAAGTATTTTGCAATAATTGACAAAAGCTTTAAGCAGACTAAAACCAAGTAGCTGCTGTGTTGTGCTGTGAACACAACCTAACAAACCTTGAGTGCACCACAGTGATTGTGCCAAGTCACAGTTACCCTTGCTGAGTCAAAACTGAATCCATGACCATCACATTATTAGTATGCACTGTGTAAAATGAGACATAAACCAGGTCTGAGCTAGCTCTCATGAAAGGCAAAGAACATTTCTGCTATTAGAAGGGAATCCAGGACAGATTTCTGATTTCTGCTCTGGCGACATTAGTTCAGAGGTTGTCGTCTCAGCAGGGCCAGCATGGCAGGGCCTCACCTCAGCTGGGACCCTTAAGTGCCATCTCAATACAGATAAAGCAAAAGATGATGAAACTTTAATTCCCATTCAAAAGAGGCACAGCCACACACCTGCCAGTGGAAACACTGTGTAAGTAGAAAGGTTTATAATAAAATCATATTATATCTACCAAAATTTCTGAGTAATTCCAGAAAGAAGAAAGAATGAATCAGTAATGTCTATCTTTACTGAGCATAGCTGCTATTTCAGTTGTTCCCATCTTGCCCATAAAGTTTTAGTATGGACTTGATGGGTGTTGTCAGCACTGTTATACATGTGCAGATTAATCTGTGCATGCACAACAGCCATCTGTCTGATGTGGCTAGTTCAGGGTCCTTTTGCTATTCCAAAGGTGGCAACCATACGGCTGAGAAGACCATACATTACTGCAGAGTATATATTTGTGTGCAACATATTTCAGCCAGCATTTCAACTCAGAAAAGAAAATAATGTGCCTGGATCAGGAAGTTTCTATTTTATGGCAGCACTGCAATTCTCTAACACCAATACACTTGTCCCTCTGCAGCATAAAAGCAATACAAGTGTCTTCCAAGACAAAGGCACAAACACTGTCTTCATTGGTGCACATATACTACTTGGGAATTAGTCCTCATGCAACTGTCCAGTGATTAAAAAACCCCACCAATCTAAAAGGCAACATCACAAACACTACTTATCTTCGAGGTCCCTTTCTCCATCTCACTACATCTATGTTTCAGTCTGTTTGTCATCAAGAGGGAGAAAATCTTGATAATTCTCACAAAAAAACAGACACAAAAGTTTCTGCAAGGTAAATTTTAGACTCAATCCCTAAACCATATGCACTTGATTATTTTTATATTTAAATCCTAGAGAGAAAAACTATTTTTTAAAACAGAAAATCATAGTGGAAGTACTTTCATAGTATTTTGGATCTCTGTGAACTATACATGAGATTTGCTATTTTCCTCATCAAATAACATGCATAATTCCACTGAGAGTGTGTGTGGGGGAGTGTTTGAAACACCATTACAGAACTGCACACCTCTTCTAAATATTCTGTGTGTTACATGTAATTGCTTACATTTCCCTAGTTACAGTCTTATGAACATTGCATAAAATCAACAAAAATGAAATGAAAGGAGACAACATTCCCTCACAAAAGGACAAAAATCTTAGAGATACATCAAGTACTTGGCTCTACTGGACTTTGTATTTCAAAAAGAAATAGGCAACTGATTAATTACTGAAACAAAGAATGTGAAAGGGTTTTGCACTTCTCACCAGATATTAATAGATGGGATCTTAAAAACCTCCCATTGATCACATAATCAATGCACCTCAAAGACTAGTTGCTTCTCTGCTTTCCAATAAAAATTAATCTCTTCCTCATACTACAGTTTTTTACTCCTTTTTTAATATCCTTTTGCATTTCACAGTTTGGACATTCAAGTCCACAAACAAAAGGAAATGTCAGAAAATCCAACTGCCAATCTCATGTATGCTGTCCCCGTAAAAGAAATTTCGAGCAACTTTGAATTTAAGTAACAAGCATCAAAACAGGGTAAGATTAAAGCAGATCTATATGAGTTCACTGGAGCATTTCATTCAAGGGTATTTAGGCTGAAACACAAGGATGAGGCAGTGTGATCTCTACACATTCAGAAAATGCTGGCAGCTGCTCCATGGACTACAGTTTGACAGACAAAGGTCAGAGATGTGTGTAGCTGTTTGAAATCAAGGTGCTAAGACACATAAATCCCAAAGTAAAGACATACACCTAAAGTCTGAAATCCTTGTAGTCTCAGAGGAAGATCTACAGAGGAAGGTATCATGGTATTCCATCATTTCACGAGTTACACCTGTCATCTCCATTCCGTGTTCAGAACATGGATTTCACACCAATTAAGTATTTTGGAATATTACGTATAAACACCAATTTATTGAAATTCCTCCATCCCACACACCCCCACTGCAGAAACGTCATTGGAGAGGTGAATTTAGTGTTGGCAAACTCATTCTTTCAGTCTTGCCTCCTGTGTTTCACAGTGTATTGCACCATTATCTGCCTTTTTGGGGCATACACTGGAGAGACCACCACCCTGATCCCTTTCAACTTCATTCCTTCTCAGAGCTTTGAAAAGTATTAGTGAAAATGGACACGATGGTTCACTTCACTGTTAACCCTGTAAGAGTTCAACAACCAAATATAGAGAGAATAAAGTGACACAGCTAGGATTCAAGTCAGACTTACACGTGACCTTACTGCCCACAGATATGCAAAGTTCAACAAGTGTAGCCCTAAACTCTGATCTATAAGTGGCCTTTATGGATGGAACTGCCTGAACAAAGCCATCATGTAGACAGGAAAGAGAGCTCTGCATCTGCCTTATGGTGCCCACAATCGAGATCCAATTGACACTTGAACACTTCCTAAAATATATTTGTTAGAATCCAAGTATCAAAGTGATACAAAGCCTATTTCATGCTCTACACCAAAAATTACTTGAGAACAGGACTTAAACCCACCACTACTGTCCCAAAAAGTAAAAAGACTTATTCCTCTTGCACAAAATTACTTTGCAGCACCATACCAAAGCATTACATCTGCTAAACACATACTACAAATACGAGTATACAAACCATGGCAGCACCTAATTTTGGTGTCTAAAGCAGCCCGTGATGAAAGGATCAAGCTGTTACATTTGTGCATTATCAACAGCCAACACATATGAAGTCATGCTTTTCACTAAGAAAAGGATTAGCAAATACTTGGAGCCTAGACAAATACAGAAGGTTCTCCAACTGTGCCTGAACAAAACTTTGAGGTGAAAAGAAAGTCAATGCATGAGGAATTTAATTTATTAAAAAATACCTGCAACTAAATAAATCTCTAATACAGGAGAAATTGGAACTTTCATGGACTTTTTCTGTTAAAGTTCAGAGCTGTACCAACAAATAACTTTAATATAGGCTGTAGATCCCTTCTCACTGCGGGCTGATTTCAGTTTAGTTCAGGGACTAACCCTGAAGATGTGTACAGCTGAACCACACTTCAATTATAGATAGAGGCAATCAAGTATTTTTATAGTTATTGACTTGGAGTGTGCCTTATCTGATCAAAGGCAGGCATCTACTGTAGGATGAGTTAAATTGTACCAACAGTTTGATGGACTACACCAACTAGCACTACATCAATTATAAAAGAAAATTTAGATCTTCATGTTCCAGATAGTTACATGTAGTCGCATGAATCCCTCCCTGGAGTTCGTAATCAAGGATGCATTTTTGGAAAGGATGATATAGTGAGCTATAAGCTTTCAAGTTGGATGTACAGCATGTTGGGCAATGCTTTCAGCCCATGATGGTCTGCAGGTTTGACTAGACAGTCCCTACAGTTACCTAAAGTTTTTGGTATTAAAAAATAGCTCATGATCACAATTGAAAGGCAGACCTCCATGCAACATTCAAACTCTTGGCAAAAAGAGCAAGAGAAAGAAAAAATCCAGCAAAGAAAGAGCCTGCAGAAAGACCATTGTTTATTTCTTTATTCTTTGAATTTTGATAGCAAGCACCTCTTCCACTTTCTAGCTTTTAAATAACTTCATATTTTTGCATTAAAGGCAGCTTATGTAAACAACACCATGCTAAAGTACTTTATCATGGTAATTATGCTGGCCTGTATATTTTAAGTGACACACTGAATTGGGAAACTGCATTCTTACTGTTATCACCACAGTGTCCCTATATTAGTAAAAACTCACTTTCAGTATCTATAATGCATTTTGAGCTGCTTTAGTGACAGTTTTCAGCCAAGCCTTGGAAAAACATGTATCTCCTCCTTCACCCAAAATGGAAAAATAAACAATTAAGCCAAGTTTATCAAGCATACAAATGTAAGTTCTTCATCATAGTGTAAATCTTACAGCAGGTTTTAACACAAAAGCATGTACACATAGACTTCAAGGTCTGATCAGACACACCCATCTAGCCCTGCATTCTAACCCCAAGTGATCTGTAATGGAAGCTAAAGGGATGGATACAGGCAAAGGAAAGCACACACACAGCAACACTGTGCCAGAACATGCTCCCCATTTCTAGTTTCCACAATAGCAAGTCTTGGGACACCTAAAGATGTCAGATGCACAGGATCTGCCCCAAGGTATGCTGCCCAGCCTCTGGTTGCCAAAGAAGGTCAGGTCCATACCAAGCCCAG
Organism: Climacteris rufus; assembly: GCA_013398175.1. Taxonomy (NCBI): domain Eukaryota; kingdom Metazoa; phylum Chordata; class Aves; order Passeriformes; family Climacteridae; genus Climacteris; species Climacteris rufus. Next base: position 80,972 of record VZRZ01001596.1, on the reverse strand, counting down.
AAGGGTATATTTCAAATATCGTAAGCAGCACTACAAACCTACTTTGGGAAACTGAATCAAACACCTAAACTTAGGTGTCTGCTGTGATGGTGAATCCTGCTCTTGGTGTTTTGAGCATCTCTCCTGCAAATCTTCACAATCCATTTGTGTATTGCTTATCCTCAAGTAACATTGTATCATTAGCTAGTTCAGTATTCAGTCATTCACACAGAAATTCTGACTTCTGGCAGTTTAAAAAACTTTCTCAGATGTACCCAATAATGAGTGTAAATAGCCAAAAGTTTAAAAGTTTTAACTTTTCAATGGTTATAGTGCTAGGATATTCTAACTGCTGTAGTAATGATGTATGTATAAAGAACAATTAACAGCTATCTTAAGTGAGGGTCTGAGGAACAGAAGCTACACTTCAAAGCACTTCTACTGATCATGAGTGCCTGGAAAATTACCACTTGCATTAGCATGTCTCAGTTCTTTTACAAGTCCTGTTACAAGAATTAAATGTCACACCTGAGGGAAGAAAACATACCTCAAAGTATAGCTTTCACTTAAGATTTTAAGTCTTAACCCACAGACAAAAAGTGAACTGTCCTCCAAACGTACAACATGTTTCAACCTCAAAGACAGAAGGACAGACTATCTAAAATATTTGGATACTGCTAGACAATTAAAAGATACTCTTTGTAGTATGACTTTTTTTGAGATACATTACTCTTTAGGAGCTAGTACAGTCCTTATAAAAGTAGATGTGGTATTTACTTCAGTCAAGTATTTACAACACAGGTTTTTTTCCCTAATGCTCAAATAGTCTATCTTTACCAAAGCCTGACTACACAATCTAGCTGAGACAGGTTCCAAGATCATTCCAGTCTCAGATAAGTACCTTGCTATGAAAGCTAAATCACTATCCCCAGTATCCAAGCAGGCTTTTCTTCTAGTTGAAAATCCATGCAACAGCTTCCTATATTAATTAAAGGTTGGTGGTCAAGATTCCCATCTTACATTAAGATGATAAAGGTTTCATTAACATAATTTTGAACCCAGTGACTGTGCCCCTCCACATATGCATATTCTTCTACAAACACTGTACAGAAAGCTATACTGAGCTCTAAAACACACTTGACAAATTTTCCTCCTCAGCTATTCCTCCTGTTTCCACCTGTAGATACTTTGCCACCACCACTGTCACTAAGCATTCACTCACTGCCACAGGTATTCCACCTCTATGTACCTCTAACACAGAATGTGAGCATCCAGGAGATAAGTATTCACCTTAGTCCTTATGACACTCCATGAATATGAATTAAACAGAAACACAAGTATTTTACAGCCACAGGTTTTCTCTGAGTTCCTGGATATAGGCAACTTCCAGTTTACCTACGTCAATGTGTTCCATTCACATCTTTTGTTATTCCAACATTGGTCTTACCAACTCTGGAGAGCCTCTCTGTAGCCTCTTGAGTCTTCCCACTAATGCAGACACTGTTATCATATCGACTTTTTTCCCCCATCAGGGAATTTTGTTAGCATGTATCTTTGATGGCTGTTTACAATGATCCCTATATTCTCTTCTGTCAATGCTTTTGCAGAATACTATCACTTCTCCCAGCAAGGCAGCCTGAGGGTCTTAATTTCGATGTACCTCCATTTTGATTTGTGGTACTCTTTGGAAATGTTTTCAGTATGTCTCAAAGACAGGGGAAAATCCACCAGTCTTTCATGCACCCTGTGATATTCAGTGAAGTGCTAAGACCTGAAACCGCCCATCTTACACAGACTGCTAAAGAGAAATCTGAAAAACAGACAAATCTTCACTGAAATGAACAAGCAAGAAGGCATCCAAGAGAAACAAAAAATCAAGTTATATAACTCAAAAAGAAAGGGAAAGATTAGGCCAAACCAATAGTGAGATTATACCACTGACCTTTAAAGTAGGTAACCCTCAAATAGGTTTTCAAGTACTTCTGCAGGAAAGGCAAAAATGCCAAGATTACATGCTCAGGGCAGAGACTTCCAGAGGGAGAATTTGGTGGCATGTTTTAACAAAAGTAAAGTTCTGTTCTGAGCAACTATGCAAAGCAATATTCTAATGAGCTGAAAAAGTAACTAAGATCAGCAGTGGAATAAGTAGAGTCTGCTGATTATTATGTATTTATCAAAAAAATTCTAGTGAAGTGACATTGACTAAGAAAACAAATCAATGCCAGGTAGGAAGCACATTCTAAACCCTAATTTATTATTCTGCTTCTACTGCAAGTTGCAAGCCTTGGTTTGGAAAAGGGTTGCAAGCAGATGGTGAATGAGGAATTCTGGGATCATCCCCCCCAAATAAGTCTTCTTTACTAGAGTATTCTACATCAGCTACAAATCCATGCAAACGCCAATACAGGCATACATACTTACAGTTTATTGTACATTTAGCTGCTTTAAAAAAATCAGCTACATATGATATTTGCCCGTAATTCCAGACTGAATGCAATTCATTCCTACCACACAGGAGACTTAATCTATGCCAAAAATTGTATTTCATTAAGAAAACGATATTATGGAGCATCTGAGATCATGTAACAGACAAAACAGAATGCCAGAGAAATTGTAACTGCCAGTACCCCACAGTGACTGCCTGATTATTTGCAGATGGGATATGGAAAAATTGTGAAATTATTGGAATTTTGAGTCCTGTATGAAAGCATTACTTCAGACTGGATGTGTCATGGCAAATGTCTACCATAATTTGAATACATTCTTAGATTTTGCTTTCCATGCTTAGAACTGGCTATGCTTACTACTTTAGACTTATTAACTGAAAAAGACTACATTCTTCAAATCCCAAAACAAAACCCTTAGGTGACAGCACAAAACAGTGCCAGTAAGTCAACTGTCAATAGTGATCGTATTTATCCAATAATTAAACTAAAAACTAATTTAAATCAATCTCCTTTGGAAAAGCCAACTGTTCAACAAGCACAACAATTGGTCTAGGATCAATCAGTGAACATGAGATCAATTAAAACCAGCTTAAGTTTTTGTAGGAGGACAATTCACACAACTTGAGTTAGATGTCTATTCATTTCGGTACTCCCACAATGCAGTCCTTAAGCTCTGTTGTAAAGCAGAAATACCACTATCACCCTCCGCTGTCTAGCCAGCACTCTAAGTAGTTCCACATTTAATTAAAGACACAGTATACCCTTTGTTAGCACAGATAGTCTGGTCACTTTAAAGGACTGCTCTCGTTTTAGCCACACACACATAAATTAAATTCTGGAAACCATCTGTTGAAAACACCACTGAAACTAAATTGCTTTACAATTTTATTTGTACCTCTGAAGGTAATATATGCATGGAAGTGCAAGCCATTTTCTTCTCACGGTTTTATTACTATTTGTACTAGCTTAACGCTGGAGACGTTAAGTCCCTCCCCTTCCAAACAGTACCACTAAAAGTGCAACTTTTTCAGAAATACGGATTTCTCAGCAGCTTGAGCCACCTGATTTTCAGCTAACTTTAGAAAAGAGAAGAGGAGGAATAGCCGAGAAAATAACAGGAAAAGTCTAGAAAAATAATTCAAAATATGTGGATAATGAAAACATTTTATAAGAAGGTGAACATCCCTCTGGTCAAAAAAAACCAAAAAAACAAAAAACAGAAACAGCCGAAGCCCCGGCCAGGCTGCCAGCCGGAAGGCGCTGCAGTAACTTCTCCGTCCACACGGGAGCTGTACTGGCACATTGCACCGCTCCGGCTGCCGAGCCCCGGCATCCCGACACCAGCGTTTAGGGAAACAGACGAAGCCCCAACGCACCGTTTGTGTCTTTTCCTCAAAGGGATCTGCACGTTTTCAGCAAAGTTGGCGGCACAGAAATCCCCCGGGCGCTGGGCAAGGCGCTGTTCCCTCCGCCGCCGCCGCTCTCCCGGCGGCCAAGCCCCGCAGGAGCGGCACGGCGGTGCCGGAGGATGGAAGGGGAGAAGCCGCCTTTCTGCCTCGGAAACGTCCACGGAAAGCTGCTTCAAAGTCCGTCCCATGGACATGCGAGTCTTAACTGCGCGGGCTAACAGCGATCCCCGGGCTGCCGTGAGCTGCTGGACGAGGAGCGACGGCGACATCAGCGACGTCCCCTGCCCGCTACGGCCCCTCCCGCGGCGGGCACCTCCCAGCGAGACCCCGGCTCGGCCGGGGAGGACACGGCGGGGGGCCGGGGGCCGTGCGCCTACCGCTCGACACTGTNTGCCCGCCCGCAGCCCGCAGAGCCGGAGCGCGGCTCACCTGCCGGAGAGCGGCCCTTCCCCGCAGGCGCTCCCGCAGCTGCCCCGGCCGGCGTCCCGCCTGAGCAGCCGGCGCCACTCACCTCTCTTGCTGCGTCTCCAGCGGCCGGGCTGGCAGTGGCCGTAATCCATGCAGTTCAGGATGATCAGGGCAAAGGAGAAGAGGCGAAACTGCATCCTGGGCCGCTGGGGTGGGCAGCCTCCTCCGGCGGCAGCGAGGGACGGCGAGGCCGGCGNCGTCCCCGGCAGCCCTGGGCTCCGGCCGCTCCTTTCCCCTCGGAGCTCACGTCCACGCCGCTGCTCCCGCTCCCGGCCCGACCTCCCCGGCAGGAGGGCAGCGGGCAGTCCCCGGAGGGGTCGCCGGGCGGGCACGGCCCCGCGGCCCCGGGCTCGCCCCCGCTGCCGCC
>VZRZ01001596.1:0-75383 GCA_013398175.1 Climacteris rufus | reverse complement strand
GCCTCCGCCGGGCCCTAACGCCAGCCCGGCCCGACAGCCGCTGATGCTTTTGCCTGGAGGCTCTTCCTCGGCGGGCTTCTCCCTTTCTCCGCAAAGCCTCCTCGTCCTTTCTCTGCCCTGCTTACAGCCTCGGTAAACCTAGTCCTCCTCACTTCTCCCCCTCTTCTTTCTTTTTTTGTTTTCCCTTTTCTTCTTAGTAATTATTTATTTCAACCCCAGTTTTAAGACCTTGATTGATTTATTCCAGCCTCCCCCCACCGTCTTTCCTTCTGGCTTCCTAAAATCTGATCTCACACTCTTCTTTGAAACACCGCTTTTATTGTCCTGGCAAGATGGCTCTAGAAGTTCTAAAGTGTGACTTCAGTAAGTGATTTGTCGTGGTTTCTAGCCACATCTCTACTTGGCAAAGGTATTGTAGAGCTAGTAAAATGGGAATCCCAATAGTAGCGATAGGGAGGCTGAAACACAGGAGAGGCCAAGAGTTTCCAAGTGAATTTAGTTTTGATACAGGAGGGTCTGTTAATTCCTCATAACATCCACTACACTGATCCCACAGTGCTGTTTATTTCTCTGCTCCTCACTCAGCCTGTTCCCCAGCATTTTGGGTATAGACAGACTGCAACTCTTTGCTTGCGGTGCTGCCCCATTGTGCCCGACCTGATGAACCCCGTAGGACCTGGAGCTCTACGGAGCAGGTGCAAAAGCTGGGAGGCAGCCTGGCTCTGGCACAGCTGGTGCAAAGCCAAGGTCTCCTAAACCCAGCTGGATCCAGGATCCAGGCTGTGTCTGTGCTGGGTGTTTCTGCTTCCCTTTCCTGCCTCCTCCCCTCCAGCGCCGCGCCAATAATTCTCGTGGTGAAATACCTGAGCTGCCTCGGGATGGAGCCAGCTAGGTTCTCACAAAAGCAGATGTACTCTTTCCACAGCAGAGCTGGCCCTAGAAAGAGCAAAACTGCATTCATGTGGCACTGTGCCTGAGCTAATATATCGTGTTAGACCCAAGCTGGTGTTTCATCCATGGCCTGAGCAATCTAACCACAGACAAATTAAATCTGACTGTATGGTGTTTACCATACCATCCTGAGACCTCAGAATTTTTGACTGCATTTATCACTATAATATTCCTCTGGAGCAGAGAAGCATCAGTATCGTCAGTTTCCAGACTGAAGACTGAGTTACAAAGAGGGTAAATAACTTGCCTGAAATCAAAAGGGGTGTATGAGACATTGTCAAAACTGTACCCCGAGTTTCCTAAGATCTCAGATATTTCTGTAATTCCTGTGCTTCCCCTCTTTATATTTTTCTGCTATACAGTAGCACCACCACACTAGTTTAATCACTGGTATCAAGTGCAAAGATTTTTTAAAGTCACTTCACAGTAGGGATCGAGTGCATCCTTAGCGACTTTGCAGAAGACACCAAGCTGAGTGGTGCAGCTGACACACCCAAAGGACAGGATCCATCCAGAGGCACCTGTACAAGCTCAAGTATGGGAACAGATTGAGAGCAGCTCTGCCAAGAAGGTCTTGGGTGTGCTGGTGGGTGAGAGGCTCAACATGATGCAGCAATGTGCACTTGCAGCCCAGAAAGCCAAACATGTCCTGGGCTGCATCCAAAGCAGCATGGCCAGCAGGATGAGGAAGAAGATTCTGCCCCTCTGGTCTGTTCTCATGAGACCCCACCTGGAGCACTGCACCCAAATCTGGGGTGCCCAGCACAGGAAGGACATTGACCTGTTGGAGTGAGTCCAGAGGAGGCCACCAAGACAATTAGAGGGATGGAACACTTTTCCTATGAGGAAAGGCTGAGAGAACTGGGATTGTTCAGTCTGGGAAAGAGAAGGCTTTGGAGTGACCTAATTGCAGCCTTCCAGTACCTGAAGGGAACCTACAAGAAAAGTGGAGAGACTTTTTACAAGGGCCTGTAGGGACAGGACAAGGGGAAATGGCTTCAGACTGAAAGAGAGTAGTTCTAGGTTAGCTATTAGGAAGAAATTGTTTACTGTGAGGGTGGTGAGACACTGGCACAAATTCCCCAGAGAAGCTGTGGGTGCCCCATCCCTGGAAATGCTCAAGACCAGGTTGGATGGGGCTCTGAGCAACCTGGTCCAGTGGAAGCTGTCCCTGCCCATGGCAGGGAGGTTGGAACGAGATGTTCTTTAAGGTCCCTTCCAATCCAAGCCTTTTTATGATATAAGAGTATTTTCTGATGTAAAATCTTTTATTATAACTGTCATTATGGGACTGTAGTGTATGAGATCCCACTGTGCCATGCAGAGCACCAGTAACTTTCAGTGTTGTCATAATCTAAGAATTACAAAGACATGACCTGTCAACTAATTAACACAGACCTGAGAACTCAGTCAGTCAAGGTCAATCTAGCTCGGTGTCAGTGGTATCCAAGTGGATTTGGAGTGCATGCTAAGGGAAAGAGTGCTAGAAAAGAGGCATGTATGCATGTGGTTTGTGGTCTTCATTTTCCCCAGTCTACTTGCACAGTGAAACTTTTCTGTAAAACTTGTTGCAACACAGGCCATAATTTATTTTAGTGAAGTGTGTTTACCGGCAACTGGAGCTCTCCAAGATGTGTAGTCCCTATATCCACTCTAACTTCATGTGGCATGTTGTGTACCCCAGACAGCTAAAAGTGAGACTTTTTGCACTAGCAGTATCTTTAGGGTACGTGCTTACAGTTTTCTAATGCAGAAATAAGAAGTGTACCAGCACCCTAGAGATCCTCGCAAGCTTCAGTGCCAGGGACAGAGAGATCAGGCTACAAGAACAGGAAATCAAACTAAGCTGTTAGCTACACTTTTGTGAGGACTCCAGGAACTGATCTCCTTTACTGTTTCAGGTATACATACCCATAGTTACGGGGCTTTGACACTACAACAGTTACCTAGAAGTGAGTCTTAGAGAGTCCTTTGTGCTAACAGTGATATAAGGACTTCCCCACTAACACAACTTGACTTCAGGATGTGTCTGAAATAAAAGTATAAATGGACATTCTGAAAGGTGTCCTGCTGACACTGAAGATAACTGAGGTCTCTCAAAGTGTTGTACTGGCTTTCAGGGAAAACAAGTCTCAGATATCTCCCTGTTTCTTAAGGAAGTATAACTTGTGCCCTTCTCCATCCCGGTCTCCTTTGAAGGTCTCCTAGACCTGAAAGTTAAATGTGAGGGAAGAATCTCCAAGTGAAATGCCTACACTTTGTGAACAGGAGTTTTTTCTGAGAACTAAGTTTTTTCTGTATGCAATGAGTAGGCTGTAGCCTTGATGGGAGCCAACTCTGTGGAGGAAGACTGCAGTGGATGCTTCAGAAGCCGGTTGGGACTTCAACATCCAGTTTGAGCCAGGCATTAGACCACCCACAAGCAACCCACAATACCTTGTAGCACCAGCTATGGGCCAGCATCCTATCATACCATGTACGTACAGGACATAGCTACTTTCTCAAGACTGTTTGATGAGATTTACATCCAGAGACAGATGATGGGAACATGTGCAGGAAGTGAGACTGTTGGTCTATAAGAAGCAGGCAGCTGATCTGGATCAGTGTTTTCAAGACTTTGGTAGGAAATACAGCTATGAAGACTTTAAAGAATTATAAGTAGTTATACCTTTTTTAAGTATTTACCAAGACCTATTTGTAATCATGCTGCACTGCTAAGGAGACAGTATGAAAGCACTTGTATGAATTATCCAGAATCTGAGTGATGGAGACCTGCATCCTAGATCAAGTCATCATTGGAGGTAAACTCTCAGTAATGCATCAGGCATGACAGGCAAGAAATGCTTTGAAGGAGAAGACAAATAGCTTGTGCTTCTTAAGTTGAGGAGGAATGGGTGGAAGTATGAAAGACAAAAAGCATTACAATCAAAGTTAATGGCCAAGAACACAGTGCTAGATAGATAGCAGGCTAAGCTGGATTTAAATTCACATAATACAATTTTGTAAAAAGCAAGTCATTTGGCAATAAGAACATAGATCATAGTTTTGACACTATGATGGATGGAAAACTCATGTTTTAAAATAGGCTGCATGGAAAGAATCTACTTTCTAGAATTAGACTAGATTTAGTCTGGTTGTCAAATCTACACCTGAGTCTCAGATGGTGATAGTTGCCAATACAGAAATAATATCTGAATTTGTGTTTTCAGACAAGACTACCCAGAGAAAGAGGGTAGAAGGAGAAGAGAGTTATTGAAGAAACTAGTTAGCTCCTGTCAGAGAGCTGAAAGGTGGCTGAGGATCTCCAGAGTATCCTTTGGGTGAGCTTCTGAAGGAATGATGACAGCAGACAAAGGCTGAGGAGAACAAGAAGAACCACAGAGCTAACAGAGAATGAGAACTCAGCTGTTTATAATGGTCAATAATTCAATAAAAATTAAGGCAGTTTTGAGATGTGATTAAGAAAAAGTTATTAAAGATTTTGTGAAGAGTGGTGTCGGTGGCCTGGAAGCCAAACGAGAGTCTGCAGAGAACAGAACATGTTTACAGTCAGAGAGGAAAAAAGTCAGGGGCCCCGAGAAATTAAAAAGCAGAGGAAGGAGAAGTACTGGGGTGAGTTCTGTAGGACATGGTAGACCTCTGCAGCTTCACCTAAGTTAACAGAGAGGAACTGACTGTAGGTATGGCACCTCGTGTGTACTGCAGCACTGCACTCATTCTAAAGGGGGTTTGTCAAAGTGAGGAACAGGGAAAATTATGTGAGCATGTTCAATTAACATAGTCATAGAAAAAATGCTTTAGTCAAGGCCCTAGTAGATTATGTGGCAGTGATTGAAATACCAGATGATGATGGTCTGGGCAACAGCTTTAGTCATGGGAATAGCTAAGAACGGGTGTATTTTACACAGATTATTCAAAATCCTCAGCAGCCAAATTAATGTCTTCAAACAGTGCCGAGATGATTCATGACACACTGTTCAGAAATCATATTATTTTGTAGATCTAAATTTCAGTTGATAGAAAATTCATTTTTATATTTTGTGCTCCACAGAGGTTTTGCTGACTGTGAAAGATCTTACCATCTACATTTCAACTGTATTAAAGCCAAAGCGCTGCTGCTTTTGCAATATAAAGTAATTGTAATTGAATCTTTCCATTCTTTATTGGGCTCCATAGGATCTGATCTGTAAGTATCCTAAGTTCATCATTTTAAAATGAACAACACCAAGCTTTACTTTAAAAGAAATTTCTCCATATTCTTACAGCTGGGCAACTTATTGCTATGTGAAACTCATGATCTTTCCTAAGACTATAATCTCAGCAATTTCATGTAAGTCTTTGCAGCCTTACACTGCAGTAGAAAAGACATCTCTTTATTTTCGGTGAAAGCAGTGATTCTGACAAGCTTTACATCTAACCTTCAAAAATAAAAGTATTTATTAATAACCCAGCTTCCAACTTTTTATTTCTACATAATTTTTTACTTAAAATACACTTAATTCATTAGTTCTTAAAAATGTCATCTGAAATAATAATAACAATAATGGAATATTTGGCCTAGTTGCAGGTCTCCCGTAACCAGAGCAAGACCACTGGAGAACCAGTGTTTAGGGGCTGGAGCAGTGACCCTGTGAAAGAAGGCTGAAGGAGCTGGGCTTGTTCACCCTGAAGAAGAGAGGATTTTGAGAGATCAAACAGTTCCTTTCCATACCTACGAGGAGGTTGATGAGCAGGAAGGGCCAGGATCTTTATGGAGATGCTGGACAGAAGAACAGGAGACAGTGGTCGTGTACTGAAACAGAGGAAGAGATTTGTGCTGGGTATAACAGAAAATAATTTTACCTCTGATGATGAATAAGAACTGGAAAGAGTTTGCCCAGAGATGATGTGGACTCTCCTTCCTAGAACAAGGCCTAAAGCAGCCTGGTGTGGCCTCTGCTGATTGTACTTCCTTTTAGCAAGAGTTGCACTCAGGACCTCCCAAGGTCCCTGCCAACCTTCATGATCTGTCAGTCCTATAAAACCCACAAGCTCCCAAAACAGGCTAAGACTGCCCTGTGCACCTCTAGACACCCATGTATCACCCATGCATCTGGGGAGATAAAAAAATTGTATTCCTTCTGACTCTTCTCCCTCTCTGAAACAGGATCAAACTCCTCATTTTTTTACCTCCTTCTGCAGAGTTTGCTCATGCAGCGCATGTTGGATGCTTCCAACAGCCTCCATGACCATTCTGCCTAAAGAAAAAATTCATCAATTCATTAAAGCTGTATGTTTTTATTAAGGCCTCAAAGAAGCAAATGGAAAGAAGGCATAATATCTCTAAAATAACTTCTGTAGCTCTTAATTCTAATTTTCAGTTCTTTCTAAAAAAAATTTTAAAAAAAAGAAAGAAACAGAAAAAATAGTAAGAAAAATACACTCTAAATGGTGTGTATCCTCCTTTCCCAAGATGGACTGGCACAAGACTTCCAGTTCCTGCCTGCCAGCTGTGGACACCATATTTCTCTTGGGGTGTGCAGAGCCAATGTGCTCCCGTGTGAATACTGCATTCTGAAGGTGAAAGTTCAAATTCCAGCCTGGCAGCTGCAAAAAATCCACTTCTTTTGGAGAATGGTAATTTTAGTTTGACAGCATATAGATCAGAAAATTACTGAAAAATTAATGTATACCAACGTTCAGGCTTTCTGTTTTGCAACACTTTTCATGGTGCTAAGTCATGGCACTAAGACTACAGAGTAGTGCTTTGCAACACATATATATGGGTTTAAGTTTGCTCTAATATGGCCTCAACAAAATGGCTTCACAAAGATCTGTGGAATGCAAAGATGAAATGGTGAACTGATTTTTGCATAGTTTTTTACAAAGATTTCACATCATCTGCCCTAAGCTTTAGACAATCACTGCTTTCTCTCTCATACACATGGAAACCCACTAACACAAAATCATAAAGAGCTGGGTTTGGAAGGGACAATGGAAGATCATCTCTTGCTCAAAGCAGAGCTAACTTCAAAGTAAGGTCAGGTTGCTGAGAGCCTTGTCCAGCTGAGGTTTGGAAAAGTTTAAGGTGGAAGATTCCACAGGCTCTCTGGGTGACTTCTTCCAGTGCTTGTCTACCCTCATGCTGAAATTTTTTCCATATATCCAGAGAAAACTTTCCTCATTGCAAGTTTTGATCATTGCCCCTTTGCATTTCTCTGTGAACCCCATATTCTTATAAGCTCCCTTTTATACCTGAATATATATGTATTTATATGTTTGTTTGTAGATGTATATTTATATATTGAATGATCTATAATAAATATATATGCCAAATATATATCTATTTTGATATATTCTGTTTTAAATGTAGTTTACTTTTTATTTCTTATTTGCTCTTCCTCTGTTTCCTTATCACCTATGCATCAAATGGAGAAAATACTTAAGATATTTCTTAAAAATTGCATCCTTGAGATTAACCCTATCACTTTGAAACATCTACTTTGATTTCCTACTGTTTCTGTTGGTTGCAAAATGAAAGGGGAGCAAAGATGATTATATACCTGTAAACACAGAACTGTTACTACAGTGAGCAATGATAATCAAAAGTGGTTCTCAAAATGAGGAAAGTGATATAATGGAAACTTTTTTATTAAAATGTCAGAATTTGCAGATTATTTTCTTTTAACAGAAGCATTGTTCAGCATAGACATATGTTGTATTCAACATCTTGTCTTAATAACCTTCTAATTTAATAACTGGCTTTGGAGATTCTTCCAAGTACAATTTAGAAACGTTTCCTATTTCATGTTAATAAAGGCTAAGTGTTAAATGTTGTGATGATAAGTGCATGTTTTCTCCAGCATATCTATTTAGCAATAAAGTGATTGCAATACTTGTTGGAATATACAAGAAGTATCTCTGCCAAATGATAATAAAGAAGGGAGTTTAAAGAGAATTTTGGACAGTTGAGAATTCTTAGATAAAATCCTGATAATCTGCATAGTTATGTGCACTGAGATTCAGAAGTAAAATTGTCTCCAGTAATATAAAAACATATGTTCAAGACACTTTTATAATCTGCAGAATATTACTCCTTTCCACTGTCATGTCATTGCTTACTGCTTGTCTTACATATCTAACAAAAAAAGCTTAGGAGAACAAATTAAAAGAGAACCCATAAGCATTCTCTGAAACACTGTCAATTCCTTTAGGCCAGCTCAGGAGGGAGCTTGGAGCAGTAGGTGACCCCACACCAAAGGAGTAAAGAGTGACAAGAATAGGAAAGGGTGCATGGTGTCAGTGCACTTGGGATGCCAGCCCCTGACACGATCTTGTGACAAATACCTAAGCACAGAAATGAAGGGTTTTGGTGAAAGGGCTACAAAAGAGCTTACATCCAGTTTTGTAAGAGTAATTCTACAGATGTAACTGAGGACATATTTTCAGAATTTGAGAGCCACAAAATACAGCTTCTAATTTTTTTTTTTTAAGTGCAATAAACCACACTAGAATATTGTTTTGTTTGAGCTCTATACCCTGCCAGTCATGATGGGAGCTGAATGTCAGCTTTTACTTCATTGCAAGTTTTGGAAAAGTGTAGCATACCTTTCTTCTGGAACCAGAATTAAACTAATTTCTGTCCTTATAGTAAAATAGAGATAAACCATAAAGGGAAAATAGTGCAAATTTAAGGTCATCATTCTTCAGAATAATTCTTCAGAGTAAAATTAAATTAGAAAATAGGGCAGAGAAACTCTGATGTCTGCCATTTCAACAGTACCCCAGGGGCTGAGAAGAGGATGGCTGGAGCCAAAAGCATGAACCACAGTGCATAAGTAGTTGTAGCCTGTAACCATGCCTATCTTCTGATGATCAGCAGAAAGCCCATAAATCATGCTCCTAAGGGACTGAAAGGCTTAAATAAGTATTAAAGGACTCAGACATGCACTGGCAGAATAATACATATGATAATCTCGATTTAATTTCTTCTTTCTTTTGGACTTTTTTTCTCTCCACTGAGCCCTTTAAAGCAGAGGAGTATGTGAGGCCATGCCAAATGCAGGCCTTTCCCTGAACTCAATACTGAAGTTTTTTATCATCACTTTGAGGGATATTTTCAGATCATCCAGACCTCTGTGTTGATTTTCATTATTAATGTCAGCTTCTCTCCTTGAGGAAAATACTGTTTGGATTTTTCTTTACCTAGCATGAAGATTAATAAAGGGAATATTACAAATCACATGGCTCAGTCTAAAAACAGCTACTGATCATCTGCAATGCCCTCATGACACTCCCAAACCTTCCTTTATCCCAGTGCTGGTTTGGCCCACAGCTGGGAGCTGAATATTTTCTGACTGACAGCTGGCTTGGTGAATACAACTAATAGTATATCTGGGCCCAAGTCCACTCCCCACTGTTTAGTACTTCTGGGGAACAGCATCTTGACAGTAAGTAATTGTTGCAGTATCAAAATCCACATTTTATCTGCCCCTTATGAGGGATGCAGAGGGATGTGCCTGGGACAATTTCAGGCCAAGGGATTTTTAGCAGGGAATTCACCTTGTTCTACTGCTGCCCCCTTACAAAGTGTCACCTTCAAAACTTCAGATACTTTTTTAATATTAGGAAAAGGTAAGATACCTTATATCTTATCCCTTACTTATATAAATGGGATAGAAACTACAGGCTAAATACCAGAAGAATTTTAAGGATTAATCAAGTAGAACATATTTGAATGTCTGCAACTAAATTTCACCTGAATTGCTTCATCAAAATCCAAAATGGAAATAACCAATTATAAAAAGAAGCCTGTCTTGGCTTGCTTCTCAGCTGGAGGCTTTGAACTATGTGGCATCATTTAGCTTGATTTCAAAGGTCCTGAAGGAACAGAGCTTTGCTTCTACCTCAAAAATGTGGAAGGCTGAGACCCTCTCTGGCAGACACATTCTCAAACCTCACATGCAAAACAAGCATGAAAAGTGTATCACTATTTGTAGTACATGGCCTGGCTCCCTGGTCGCTCTCAGCCGAGGCACCAAAAAGCCCCGAGGGCTCGCTCCGGGTGCGGCTGCTTCAGGGCCAAGCGTGGCTGTGTCACACAGGGGCGAGGCGGCCCGAGGTGACAGCAGACAGGGCACAGAAGGAATCGGGCAAGGAGGCAAAGGGTGGCGAGAGGGGGTCTCCCCCGTGGTCTCCTTTATTGTGGGGTCGGTTGCGGGGATCCGGGAGGGAGAGGGTCGGAGAGAGGCTCCGAGGGGCTGACAGGGAACAACAGGTTAAAAGGGAAGGGAAATTGGGAGGAGGGGGAGGGGATAACCAATGGGGTTCTGCGCAAGGGGAGGGTACAGGGGTCCAGGGGCCACTTAAAACAGTGGAGGGGAGGGGACAATGAACAATAACTAATAAAATATCGAACATAACCGAGACTTCTAGAAGTGTGGGTAGGTCCAAGGCTCGGAGCACGCCTCCCTTCTAGAAGAAGGGCTGATCTCAAGCTGCAGTCCTGCCTATAGAGTCCTCCCCAAGGGAGGAGCCCCCCACATTCAGGTGGAGCTGGAGTAGGAGGCGATGGGAACATCCCTGGGAGGACCTCCCACAACTATTTTCAGGCTATGCCCCTAGTCCTGCCAGTGTGGTTTATCAGACACATTCAAAGAAAATATCCGAATGGTGTCCTTGCAAAACACAGCTGTGGTGACTTCTTTGTTAGACAGCAACAGTACCCTTACACTACACAACTGACTATTTCCCCTCTTTTACTTCATTATACCAAAACCTACATCTCTGAATGTATCCTAAATATTTAGTAGTGGAAAGCAGGGTGGGCAGGAAGTGATTTAAATGATCCCAGGAAATCCGGATTTGTTAGACTAGAGAGAAGCAGGAGAAAGGAGCTCACATTCTAGGAAAGATGCATGCATGTCTTCCTGTTTTCTGCTCCCCAAAAGGTTTACCTGTATGTTCATCAGTTACTGCATAAAATACTACATGTGTCAAGCTACAGAACCACCTTGGAAGGGAGGCTGAGACTCCCCAGCTATACATCGCCTTTGGAGCCATCACCCCATGACAAGCTCTGTCTGCAAACAATGTCCCTGAAGTTGTTGTGAGCGAAGGCAGCAATGCATCTCTTGATGATTCCTGCTAGGGAAACACACAGCTACCTGCACCTGGGGAGCCGGAGATGTGGATGTGAATGTACACCAAGGCTCCAGAGTTCCTGAGTAGCCATCTCTCACTCCTCAGCTGAGTGACTCAGCTTGTAAGTTACTGTACAGAATCAGAGATTCACAGAATATGCTGAGTTGGAAGGGACACACAAGAATCATTGAATCCAACTCCCAGGCCTGCACAGGACAGCCCCAAGAGTCACACCATGTGCCCAAGAGCATTGTCCAAACACTTCCAGAACTCTGTCAGGGTTGGTGCTGTGACCACTTCCCTGGGGAGCCTGTTCCAGTGCCCAAACACCCTCTGGGTGAAGAACCTTTTTCTAATATCCAACCTAAACCTTCCCTGACACAACTTCAGGCCACTCCCTTGGGTCCTGTCACTGGTCACCACAAAGAGATCAGTGTTTGTTCCTCATCTTCCCCTCACGAGGAAGTTGTAACTGCAGTGAGGTCTCCCCTCAGTCTCCTCTTCTCCAGGCTGAACAAATCAAGTGACCTCAGCCACTCCTCATATGGCTTCCACTCAAAGCCCTTCACCATCTTTGTTGCCCTCCTTTGGATGCGCTCTAATAGTTTAATGACTTTCCTGTATTGTGCTGCCCAAAACTGCACACAGGACTCGAGGTGAGGCCCCGCCAGTGCAGAGCAGAGCGGGACAATCCCCTTCCTTGCCCAGCTGGTGATGCTGGGCCTGATGCCCCCCAGGACATGGTTGGCCCTCCTGGCTGCCAGGGCACTGCTGACTCATGTTCAACTTTCCATCGACCAGGACCCCCAGGTCCGTTTCCACAGCACTGCTCTCCAGCATCTCATTCTCCAGTCTGTCCATACATCCAGGGTTGCCCCATCCCAGGTACAGAATCTGGAACTTTCCCATGTTGAACCACATATGGTTAGTGATTGCCCAGTCCTCTGATTTGTCAAGGTATCTCTGCAGGCCCTCCCTGCCTTTGAGGGAGTCACCAGCTCCTCCCAGTTTTGTATCATCTGTGAACTTGCTCAGTACCCCTCCCAGTTTTGTATCATCTGTGAACTTGCTCAGTACCCCTCCCAGTCCTGCGTCCAAGCCCTTTATGAAGATGTAGAAGAGCTCAGGGCCTAAGATGGAGTCCTGCAGAACCCCACTAGTGACAGGTGCCCAGTCTGATGTCACCCCATTCATTGTAACCCTTTGTGCCCATGAGCCAGTTGCTCACCCATCACATGGTGTGTTTATCCAGCTGTGTGAGACAGTATCAAAGACAGACATGACCGTACAAGGTTTCTTTTAAAAGAAAATAATGGACTTGGATCTGTTCTTTGAATGGTTGCAGGTGAGGGCACATGGTGACCGTATTTTTCAAACCCCTTCACTGGTGAAAGCAGTATCTCCATCAGGGTGGCTCTTTGGAGAGCAGCAGGGACACTGCACTCCCTCCCTAATGCGTTTGATGAAGACATCGCTTACAGGCAACTGTAACCCAAATCCCCCCGCAGTTTCCTGAGTAGCTCCATGAAACAAACATGGGTCAGCTTTTGAGCATTTGTGATGGAAGCAGAGGTCTCTGAATCACTGGCTATCTGTGGTTTCATGATTTTTAAGAATGCCCTTCACAATTCAGGGTCGAGAGAGTGGTCAAAAGGTGACCCAACACTAACAGTGTTTGCTGAGCCTCATTCAGGTGCTCTGGTGCACCTTGGACTGCAGTTTCTTCTCATCCAAGTTAAAGGCAACCCATACCAAGTTGCTTTGTATTGGTATCTGCTTCTCTAATGTCATTTGATACACTGATGCAGCCAAGTGACTGACTGCTTGTTGGGTCAGCCAAGGAGGCTGTGATTCTGTGAAAGGTGTGTAAATATTGCTTTGCTACCTCAGGTTATAATTCACATATAACACAACAGGTATTTTGGCAGATGTTTGATGCTTAAATTATGATCATCTGCAGGAAGGGGGTGGAAAAGAAAGGCAGGGAACACCACATAAAACCAGTCTAGCTAGGTAAGTTTTTCCATACTCTTTTTTAAATAAGAAATGACTGCCATGACAATGCATGTATTTGAATTCTCAAATTTGAATTCTCTGCTTGGATGTGATATACCTGGAGCAAAAAGCAATGGGCACAAAAGATGTCTAAGACAAGGCTGATAGGATCACAGCATATAGCTTTATCAGGAAACTCTATCCTGCTTACACTTTATCGAAACTGACCACTGTCTACTTGGAAGAGGTCTGGAGAAAGGTAAATGTCATTGTCCATGGAGGGGACAGGAGAAAGACCTCTTGCCCAGGCAGCAGCAGGACATCCAGCAGCAGCCAAAACAAAGGAAAACTACAGCACACAATTGTGAAATCAGCCATTATTAAAAGGGAATATGGAAAGAGGGGAGAAGTTTTGAAAACCTAATGCTAAACTTACAGGGAGGGAAGGCAGTAAATCATCCTTTTTACCAGTGGCAATAGCAGCAATGGAGTAGAAGCATGAAACTGTTGGCAAGATTTAGAGCAGATCTTTCCATTCCACTGATGCTTTTCTCACTCCCTCTGGTCATATATCATTCTTGTATTACACTGTGCTCCCAAAAAGCACTTTGCTCCCTAAAAACCCTTTGCTCCTGAAAAGTGCAAAATGCAAACTACCTTTAAATGAAGATGATTCCTCCAGGATTTCTTCCATTCATATTTGTGCTCAGGGTACGACTCACATGGTCACAACAGAAGCAAGATACTACTCCGTCCTCAGAGGACCCATCAAGCCAAGCTTTCTTCCAGACCTGCATCAGAACTCAGCCCCGGTCTGTCCTGTGCCAGATCCTGGACACTGAAAATCATACTGAAATTGCTGGCAGAAATTTATTTTGGACCTTTCCAACTATTGTTCTTGTGTGTATGGTTCGTACTAGTGGAGATCTTGGACCCATGTCATGCCAGCCTTGGAGAATATACTCCTTGCAATTTCTAGGGCCTGACTTTAGCTCTGGCACAGCTGCATGGCCATGTCATAGTTCTCTATTAAAAATGGGTACGTTGCAGCATTTGGTACTTGTACATTTCCATTCAGTGGTCTCATGTATGAGGGGGATTATCACAGAACCACAGGATGGCTGCAGTTGAAATGGACCTCTGAAGGCCACCTCCTCCAACCTCTCTACTCATGTAGCAACAGCTGGTTGCCCAGATGGCTTTTGAATATGTCTGAGGAACACTCTGGGCAACCTGTGCCAGTGTTTGATCATACTCAGAGAGAAAAAGGTGGTGGTGGGGGGGGGTGTGTGTGTTCAGATTGAATTTAGTTTTTAGCTTTGTGACCATTGCCTGTCACCTTTTCACCAGACCCCTCATCACCTTTTCACCAGACACTTCATCACCTGCATGCCCTCCCACCAGGTATTTTTTTATATACATGGATAAGATCCCTCTGAGCCTTCTCTTTTCCAGACTGAACAGTCCCTGCTTTCTCAGCCTCTTCTCATAAGTGAGATGCTGTAGTCCCTGAAGTATCACCCATATGCTGGACTCACTCCAGTAAGTCCATGTCTCTCTTGAGCCAGGAAAATGAAAGTGGTTCTGAGCTGGCACAGAAAGGCCAAGTGAGATGGACCATTATCCTGAGGTGTCAGGTCTGAGACTGCTTAGGAAGCCTGAGGATAAAAGATCTGAACCTGGTTGGGGACAGTCTAATCAGGCTGATGAACTGCCATGACCATACAATCCCAGATCCAGCAGAACAGAGGCCATGTGAAAATTATATTACAAATATTATTTTAACATCTAACCTGGTAGTGTTGTTTACACTGGGTGAGAGATTTGGCTGAGGTAGCTGCAGCATGTTTAATTAAATGCCAAATTGTCAACAAATGTTTTTCTAGTTTCCACAGTGATACACACACAACATATTAATTTTTATTATTTGCTTTTTCAATCTTCCAGCAAGATATTCTGTAACTGGAGAGTTTTTCATAAAAGCAAGTAGTACCTTAATACAGCAAGCATGCCAGAGCAGCTAATGGAAATAATTTAATATTTGTAGTAAAAAAAAAAATACTGAAAACCCAAGCTATGTACATTATACATGTCCAGTGTGAGACTGTGGACAAAAAAGTCCTGCAATACTGTGTAATTTGTTCAAACAAATCGTAGAAGAAAGCCACCCTTTGAGTCAACCACCTGAAGTAAGCAATTAGCATAGCTATGCTAAGAATGATTCTTGTTGCAGATATCTCTTATGTCTCAGATATCACTAGCTGATACCTCAGTTAAATCCACTTTGTCACTTTGTTTACACTGCTGCGGAGTTTTGGTTATAATAAAACCTTTCCATAAACTGCATTACATTTTATACAAGGTATAGAAAGCATTTGTGTTTGGGTTACTGGCCTCCCAATCAATAGACGGTTTCTTTTTTTAGAGATAGCAGTTTGCTTTGAACAAAGCACTTCCATGTTGGTTATTAGGGAATGAGTATCAAACCTGCTGAGTAGACCTGATCCAAAAATCACTTAGGAATTTCAAAAACAAAAAAAAGGAAAAGCTCCTCTAGTGCCTTCTGCGAGGTGAGATGTTGAGGTTCAAATCCTTGTGGTAAATCAGGAAAAAGAGGGATGTAAGCCTGCTGCTGAGTGTGTTGGGCATGCACTCATCTTACAGACCTGAAAAATCCCTCTTCATCTTCTTCATTTGTTTTCCTGCTAGGACAGGTCTCAGAGAGTGCCCACCATGTAGGATGGACTACAGGAAAAGGAACACACCATCAGCTCCTGCAAAGCTCAGCCTGCATGTATGGAATTGGGAATTTAGCCATGCGGGAGAATTCAGAAGTCTCAAGGGTTAGATTGCAGCTGTGGAAGGCATAGCTGGTTTAAATTTTGGATGTAGGCACCTGAAAGTGAAAGGATTTTCTATCGCTAATTCAGCCTGTGGGGTCACAAAGGGACACTAGTGGTAACAGATGGGATAATAGTTGTCAAAGACATTCCCAACTTACTGTGATCCCACCGCCTGGCTGAAGAAAGGTGGTTGAATACTGTGTTCTTACACATTTCTGCCTGTTGAACTAACACAACCTTGCCTGCAAACTAACAGCCTAGGAAAATACTGCTGTAGGAATACAGCACATCCTTACCTTCTGATATTTACAGGGCATTCTCAAAATTGCTATAGTTTAGGGGATTTTTAAAACCCCCTGTGCTGCAAGTGAAACTCCAAGAGTTAGCTAGCAGACAGGTACTAGCAGAGCTCCAGTGGTTTGGAATTCACCATGGGCTGTACACACAAGTTGAGGACACTGAGGCCTTCCTGGGATTCTTCTACATCAGGTTCTGCAAGGTAGCATCCTCATTGCTACTGATATCTTTACTAAGTAGCTTCAGGCTGGGTAGACGCCCAGAGGTGACGGTCACGCCTCTGTTTTGTGACATACATCCTTAGCTCTGCACATGCTTTGGATTGTCCAAGCCCTGTTCAGGCACACCTATTTACTAAAACTTTTGGGGCAGATCAGGACAGGGTAAAGAATAAGCTTAAGGCCCTAATTTTTCAATGAACTCTGTACCTTTTCCATTCACCATCTTGCATCCAGATGCATCTGGAAGCAGCATGTGGAAGGATCCTGAAAGCAGATCTAGAGTTGGAAGCTCCTCAGTAACACAACAGCTACGTTTCTACTTCCATATTCCAGGCCATTTGACAGCATCAAGACAGAGAAGCCACCTATAGTGCTTGGAACAACTATGTTCTGGAATTTTTTATCCTCATTTCAGATAAATCTAGCAATAATAAATTGATTCTTAAGGTTCCTGACAGGCTGCCCCAGTATGAGAAGCATTCTGTCCCTTGTTGAAAAAAAGGATTGTTCAGCCAGACTTCTCCTCTAGCTCAGGGAGGTTTGGACTGCAGCAACTTCTTGCTCTCAGCCATCCCCACATCGTGTTATTTATTTGTGGCATTTTGTATAAGAGCTCCTGTGCAAATTATAGCTTGGAGGCTTTGTCCGATGGATAGCGAGAGCTGCAGTGTGCCATTCCCCCAGTGGCAAGCCTGCTTCACTGTCACTTAATAAATCACCATTCCAAACACAAGAGAAAAAATATAAATATGTTGGAAATTTAAAATTGGATCTTTTCTGTCATTCTTCTCTCATCACAAATAAACCAAAAAGAAAAGAAAGACGCTTGTGGTACTAGAAGCCTTTGGATTGTCATAAATACTAACCAAAACCTCCAAAAAGCTGCCAACCAGACTACTTCCCTCAAGTTTATTATTCCATTTCTGTTTCTGCCATTTAACTCCTCAACTGTAATATTTCCATGCAAACAGCGTGATGTGTCCAAAATATCTTATCTTACATTAGAGAGAAAACAGGTTTTTTTCAGAGAGGACACTGTATCTCTTTTCCCTCATATGGCTACAATTATGCAAACCCAAAATGGTTTCTCTCTTGGCAGGCAGGCAGGATTCCTAATGAGCCAATACACAGAAAACAGATAAAATTAAGAGACAAACAGCAGAACATGTTTTATACTCTTTATTTTCTCATTGTGTTTTGCCCAGGTTTTACATCCCAGTTATTACCACTAACAGCAACAGATATTTAGAAACTACATTTCAACCAATGTCATTGGCCTATGAGCCCCATGCATTGATGCGAATTTAACACTTCTCCCCCATACTCATGGCTATCTAGAATTTTTATCTTGTCCATATCTCTCCTCTAATTTCTTCCTACCTTTGCCTAGTACTTTTTGATTCTTCCTATCTGACAGCTTCCTTTCTCTTTCTTTTCCATAATATGCTCTATGTTGTTTCACACTGTCTTTGTACTTTCCCCAGGCTTCTCCTCCATTTGCCTTGTCTTGTTTCTTGGAAAATCACTTTCAAACACTCTTCCGGAGCAGAGGCTTCTTCCATGCCTTCCCTTCACATCCTTTATCTTTAGTCACTCATATGGGTCCATAATAATTCCTCAGTTTGAGAACAATACAGATGGGAAAACCAACGGGGGAAAAATACTTCATCTCAAATTCCCTGCTGCTCCAGAACCAGCGATGTTGAGTTGATGGTTCCTGCATCATGGATATTTAACTAATGGATGGGTGCCACTTGTTACTTAGATGGAGCCTGCCAGATGACAGATACCCCTTTATATCCTATTTGCTTTTCTCACAAGTGCAGCACTAACAGACAGAGGTGGGGAAAGGGGAGGGCTGTGTTGGCTCTCTCCCTGGGACCAACTCAGAAGCTGTAGAGGAAGAGAAGATAAAGAGGATGTGGTGGGGTACTGGAAAATGTGGCCTTAAACTAACACCACGTGTATCTCTTTGTGGCTCCCTCTGCCTACCCATTCAACAGCCCTGCTGAGTCTGGCTCTACACATGAGCAAAGCACATACATGATAGCTCATTAATCCTGTTTGATATCTAATTTTTCCTTTTTTTTTTTTTTTCCCCCCAGGAAAAACACCTTAGTATTTTATCAGCTCTCAGTTCTGCTGACTTCTAACAAGCTTTTTAGGGGGACTTTTTTTTCTTCCTGAGCTGGTTTTGGTGGTGAGTAGGAGTAAAGAAAGAAATTCAATAAGCCTACTGGCAGTGTGCATTGCTTTTCATTTTGGAATTGGCATGAAGGTCCTCCAAGTAACATAAGCTCCCCTTTTTTGACAGAATTGACAGATAAATTATATACACAAGATGCAGTCAGATAGTTTTGGGAGGAAGGATCAAGTGAAGTCAAAATGGAAAGCTCAATGCACATCAGGGGTATTCCTTCACTGTACTATTGACACAAGGCACCTTTGATCCAAAAGGCTCCTACAGCACTCCACTAAAGTGTAGCCAAAATTTGAAATGACATGGCTGTCTAAATTAAGTTCCTCAACCTATAGTTTGCCATACCAGTAACAACTCAATAACACAAGTGTTTGACCTCTCATAAATTCTGTTTACTTGGCTAGGACACTGCAAATTATTAATACCTTTAAGCTGTGCAATTTTAGCTGAAACTGTATATTCTTTGAAAAAACTCATTGAATTTGTACAAGAAACTAATATCTAACCTTGTTGAAAGCCAAAATAGATGAGCTCCCTTGTTACTTTTAACTTAATTTGAACCTCCTGGAGACTCACAGAAATTATCTGACATTTCCCATTCTTGGTAACATTTGCTTTATATTCAAATCATACAACATATTGGATTATATTTTTCCTACTAATAAATTCCAATAAATGTTTTCAAAGCTTTGGAAGCTGTCTGCCCTCAGTGGGTTTCAGATCTTTCAAGGAGATTTATAAGGCAATATGAAATGTGGAATAGGGAAGAAAATAAGTTGAAATAAGGCTCTTCCTACATATGCAGTAAGGAAGGCACAGCACTAAACAAATAGTACTTGTTCGGTCAAGAATAAACCTGCAGAAAAGAAACAGGTTGCTCTCTATTCTATAAATTGATCAAACTTCAATATTTCCTGTATTACAAAAAATTTCTTTTCCAAAATTCATTAGGAAAAGGGTTTTGACATCAAGGAAATCATACAACACAAGGCTTATATAAGGGAGAAGGATGAACTGCAGTTTGATGCAGGATAAACCCTTACTATCTAAATGTCACCACCTTTTGCCTTTTCAAAAATACATCAAGCTGGCATCATGGGAACAAAAATGCTCTTTAAAGCGGTAGAAGTAGGGAAAACCCCCCTAAATTTTGTATTATGTGAACAATTATTATTAAATAAGACAATGCATTTCTGTGAGCCCTACTGTAGAATATGAAAACATAGACAAATAATTAAACTAACACCCCAAAACTCCAAAAAGGTACTGTCACTTCTAACTCCTAAGCAGGGACATAAAGAATACATTTCTTTGCCATGAGATTAAACGAGAAATCTGTGTCCAAGCCATATGTAGAATCTCAATCCTTCTACAAGTGGCCTCACTGTTCAATTGACAAGGTCGACACTTCTACATGTTCAGTGAATGGCTCTCTGGCACAGCACAATACTTCCTTAAAGATCATAATTTTTGATTTCTGCAGGAACACAATCCAGTCTTCTCAACATGGGTGTAAACAAAGAGCAGTCTTAAACTGTTGCTTGCACATACCCTGTCCAGGGTCTTTATTAGAGGAATATAATCTGCATGGTCCCACCTCTTACAAACACACAGTGCAGCTTTCAGCCCGTGGCTGCTTCAGCCAAGGCAGCTGGAGTTAAGCAGCATGGCCAGCACCTTTCCAGCACCTTTCCAGACTACTGCTGCAGTGTGTGCAAGCACACACAAGCATCCCATTTTCTTAATGACAAATTCTTACATTTACAGTATATGTTCACTCCAACAAGAAGTTCAAACTACTGAAACAAGCTTAAACTTCTCTGTTCTTTGCATTAAGATTTCTCTTCCTGGCCAGCTTAGTATAATCAGGGTTGGTTAGCTCCAGAAAGATGTGATCTAACATGACAATGATCTAATTCATACACCTTTGAGACACCTTAAGCATATACTGCATTATGATTTCACCTGTTAAGGAAGTTCAGCATTGTCCAGTGGCCATACTGCACATATGAACACAAACCCTCACACAGAAGATGGAGACAATGGATGAAGGTTAGACTATTCCACCAGAACACTGGAGATGGGTGAGGTCTGCCATGCCCAGTCTGGTCTGCCACCATGCAGCATACACTTTTACAAGGGGAGGTAAGGATTGTTCATACCTTAATCCAAAAGATCCTCCTATCACTGAAGATGCACTGAGCAAGAAACAAATAGACTACTCCTGAAGTTGTGTGTGATGTGGAGTCAAGGAAGATGTGGATATGTAGCTTAATCCCTCGCCCAAGCTGCTAAGGGACTATAATTATCCTCTATGCGAACAACTTCATGGAGTATCTTTGGACAGCTGTGTACATCAGTGGTGGTTTTACTCCTTGCAAAACATTGCTCATTCTCACACAAAATGAAAGTATTAGTTAGGAGGCTTGCAGATTTGCATTTTCACATCTTTAAATTACATTTTATTTAGTCAGGGTGGCACGACACAAGAACAAAGTTATTTTTCAGCTGGTCAGCTGCCTGCTCATACATGGCAATGAATTTGTTTCACAACTTGGCACCTGTTGCCAGCTGCCATCCTTTCTAAGGACACTCCTATTCAGGAATCCAGCTGCAGGGAGCTCACGTGCACCTCCCATAGTTCATGGGCAGCCTATTTTTGGGACTAATCACCTTACCATGCTGTTACCCACTGGCCCCTAAAGTCTTTGATGCATGACCTTGTTCTAAGGAGGAAGGCATCTACTTGTTGCCATCTTGTTTACTTACAATAACAGCACATACACCAAATCCTTTGCTGACAGTTACAAAATCAAGGAAAGCCAAGTCCACTTTTCAGCCATGCTGTGCTCTCAGCACTTTGTGTTGATCTCCTACGTTTGCTTATTCCTCATTCTGACTCACAACAATTCCAGCAGTCAGTGCTCTTTGTTGGCACAACAGAGTCTTAGGCTATAAAACCTAGTAACAGATTGGAGAAGAAAACACGTCTGCCTTTCCAAGCTGCAGGTAGGATTGAATTTAAGCCTTTATTTTAATGTACAGTTCACAGGCATCTGATTTTGCTTTCCTCCTGGATATTACAGGTTACATGAATTACTAGAGGAGGGAAGATTAGAAGTCCCTCATACCGTTCTTCCACTCTCACACGTTATAACAGGAGTCCTTTACCAGAAGCTGCATTGTTGCTTACCACAACCCTCCTATTAAAGATCCTTGGATGGCTTTTGCAGGCTTAATTTCTGATGGCATTTCTACAATAGGAATTGAGAAGACATTTATTGAAACACTTAAAATTTTATTAAAATAATTAAAAATATGGCAACACATCTCCTCTAAAAAGGATAGATGAAATATTTTAAACCCCAGAGATTCATAGCTTTACATGCTACAGTTGTTTAAAGAGAAAACAACAATCTTTATTTCCTACAAAAGAGGAAAAACTTGATAACATTGTATCTGCTCAACAAATTTACTGAAAAAATAAACAAAGTTCATTTTAAAAGTCCTTGGTGCAGGAGAAGTACAAGATTTCCCCATCTTCCACCCTTCATCCCTTCTCCCTTCCAAATACTAAAGAAAAGAGAGGGTAGTCTTAAAATGGTCTTCCTCTCCCCTTTCCAAAGCTTCCTTTAGTAGTTACTACAAATATTTTCATAAAAGCAAAGCCAAAACAAGAAGCATGAAGTAGACCTTATCTTCATGTAATTTAGAGAACAACTATTCTTGGATGTTTATAAAATATTGCTGCTAATGAGACTGCTAAAGCTTAGTCAATGGAAAGTTATGACAGAATTTACAATTGTCGTGCTTGAAGAAAGTTTCATCTACTGCCAACCTACTGCAAACTCAGTCTGGCCAGCTTCACCCTTTGCCTAAGCACGAACTTTGCCTTGCCCCTTTTGCTCTCCCCTCCCTGTGCAATTCAATAACTCAGTGTGAAGATGTCCCAGATTCCCCAGGCAAGGAGAGCAGCACGTTGCCCACTCCCAGCTCAGCGCACATTCAGCCACATGGAAAAGCCCTCACACACATGAACGCTGGCAGAGCCGAGGGTGGTTACAGCACCGTCAGGACCAGGCCACGACAGGGCTTTTCTGAGACATTTAGGTTCAGCCAAGCTTTCATCTCTGAATACTAGTGCTGACACAAAGAAAAAAAATGAGGGAACTGAGTTCTTACTGGGCCACTGAAAGCACACAGTAGATCTACTTCACCAAGAGGTGAACACTTTGAATGAGGCATTTCCCTTTCTGCTATCAACACAAGTTGAGTAAACTTCACCCTTTGAGCTTCCCAAGAAGGACCAAATAAAAAAGTAATGATTATTTCTTTACTGAATGTGAAGGCAGTAAAAGCATTGGGGTTTTTTGTGAGCTGGACTGAGACACTTGACCCATATAGCAGCTTACTAGTGCAGGAATTAAAGTGTAGAGATGACAAAAAGGTATTTTATTGCTCAATACTTCTACAGAAGGTACTGTTATCATTTTAATGCAAGTTTTGCTTTACACAAAATTCTCAGGCCTAAAAACTTCATGTAACTGACACGTGACTTGAAACGACCAAGCATTTCTGTGGTGCTACACTCTGCATGGATCGTTCCTATTCCTACACAGCTGGTTCATGAAAGGTCCAAAACACAGGGGACAGACAGCTATGAGAACACAGTACTCCACTCCTGAGATGAGATGATTTTAAAACTTTACTTTTAAGTAAATTCTTCCTGTCAAAGGGAAAGCCACATGTGGGCCCTTTCCCTGCTGTTTACAAAGAAACATTCCAATTTTATCTCATTTAAAAATTCTTTAATTATTACACAACTGGACTTCTGTGATTGTGTTAACAGGGAACATGGCTATTACGCAATCTGGATTGTTCTAAAGTGAGTGTTTTGGGGCTGTAACAATATAGTGAATCTACACTTTGCAATGTAGTCAATCCCTTGACAGAAAACTTGGGGAATAAGAAACTTGGCATACAGCAGGCTCAGCCTTAGGAAACTGGTCTCCAAAAGGAACTTCTTCACTTCAGCTCCAATTCCAACTCTTAATCCCCATGACAGGAACTAATCCCATACCTAAAGTGAATCCCTGTGCTGTAGACCAGTTTTCTTGCACTGTGTTTATAGTCCAGCAGCAATCTACCCTTAATCTACTGCTTACATCTACCACTTTTTGAATTCCAATTGCTCAGCCAAGGAAGGGACCTTTGAAAGAGTACAACTCCCTCCTCAAAGCAGGTTTACATCTATTGGGATGGTTAGGTACTTAGTAAATCCAAAGGTGGAGACTCCATATCCTCTGTGGGTGACTGCTTCCACTGCTTGATCATCTTAAAGTTAAAAAATCTAAAACTATTATTTGTTACTCCCACTTAAATCTAGTTGGATTTTTCCCCATTCAATTTGTGTCCATTGCCACTCATCCTGTCTACATGCACCTTGAAGGCCCATCTTGCTGTGAATCTTCCCACTGAATGGACTGAAAACAGTAAAAACTGGTCTTATCCTTAAGCCTCAACATTATTAAATTCTGTGTCTGCTTTCCCAGTCAACATGTAATTTCAGACAGTAAGCAGGACTACTGGCAAGTTAAAACAGCTTTACACATGTAGATGAATCCCAAAATTTAAGGCGTTAAGAGGGAAACAGGTACACAGTTGGAGTAAGCTGCAGGTCAGCTGGTTTTTCCCCTCAGCCTTAAATACAAAAGAAATGTATGCAGAGATTGTGGATGTTGGGAAGGAAGAGACACTTTCACCTCAGTGATCAGTCACTATACTTGACAGAAAAAACAATCTGTGATTTTAAGATGCTAAGGTATGTTCTGCAGTGCAAAGCTGCTAATGAAAAACCCCACTAAAATCCCAATAGTTGAACTAGAGTTTTGTTCCCTTGTGTTTGCATCATTTATCTTAACAACCTCAGATTTAAGAATGAAAGTTTTAAACCATATGCAGCTCACTCCTCAGGACTTTTGTAAACCTCCCTCACAACCAAAAACCTCTACTCCAGAAAGGTTACAACACTAGGCAAGATTGAAAATAAGACTTCAAACAGGAAAAATTCTGAAGTATGAATACAAGAGGTCTACTCAAGAAAAAACAATCTGTGATTATATTAGGTTTTATGAAAGATATAGCCTACATATGCTTCCCTCTTCCAAGCTTCTTCTGTAAGAAAGAAAAACATGGAAGTGTAGAAAAAATTTTTGGTTTGACCACATGTTCAGTGGTGTCTATTTGCTTGTATCACCCACTTTTAATTTTTTAAAATGCAGTATTTGCAATAAGTAATAAAAAACTATAAATCCCTGCTTCCAAACTCAGCCCTGAGAGCAAAAGCATTGTTGGGTACAAACAAACCTAACAGAACAGACATCCTAAATTTCACAAAATGCGACCAAAAATGCTGTAGAATACTATGATGCTAAAAAGCCCCTATATAACATAAGAGTCTATTTAAATTAGACGCACTGAGACTGTTAAAAGTAGCCAATTTTATTCAAATAACATTAGATCTAACACATAATTACTTTCTCAAAAAGGTTACATATTTATGTGCTTTTTAGTCAAATAAACTTGATTTCCCGCCATTGCAGAAGTATTTCAATAGAAGCCAGAGTCTTGAGTAGCCCAGTTAGGTGCCTAAAAATGAATAAATAAGGATTAGAAGAAATTACTGTATTATCTAATAGTTACTGAAATTTATGATACATTAATTTACACAATTCTAATATAGTATATGGACATGAAGTGGAAATGATGTTAATTAGTGAAGGATACCCTGTAAGACTGAAGCAAGTGTTAATATAAAAGACACATATACTGTAATTGAGTTGTATAGCTAGAGTCCTCCAAGCTAGTAGTTGCAAAAAGGAAAAGTTCTGGAGGATTACAATATAAATCTAAGAATAATTTTTCAGCTGTATTTTTAAAAGAAAATAATAGCACACAAGTTTCACGTGATTTCCTCATTAACAGAGCACCACCTAATTAATGCACCAACTCCCATCAGTATATCAGCCAAGCAGTGGTGAAACCCAGTGAAACTTTTAATGTTTAAGCTCTTTTTCTGTGTAGCTTGTTTTGTCTGACTTTGTTTATTTTAAAGATGTATGGCTGGGTCCTTAGTGAAGCCCAGAGCCATCCCCCTTACAGTGCTGTTCTCCCTCATAGAGGTTCCCCTTTTGTAATGTGGAGGGAAGCAAAACCAAATGATCTTGCCAACTTTCTCATTTTCACTGTTTCTACTTAAACCTTTCAAAGACTTACTTATATTCTCGAGAATTTCATTCAATAGATTTAACAGGTAGGGTTTTGTACAACTCCTCCATGTTCCAGTCTTGAGCACCATTCATTCTTCTTTCAATACCACATATGCAGCTACAATACTTTGTAAGTACAACCCACTTGGAAAAAGTATTATGACTACTTTTGTAATGTCACACTTCATAATCTGCCCTTTCCCGGTGGTGAAGGAGAACATTTAAAGGAAGCAGAGCAGCAAATGACAGAAACAGAAGAAAATCTAATGATGAGAAGAGAGGCTAAAGAAAGCACTGTCTAATTCTCACCATAAGAAAGTAAGCCTTTTCCAACGTAATTCCTAGTATTAGAACTAAAAGTAGGTATATCTCATGAATTAAGGCATAGGTTAAAAATTATACTTGAATTTATCTCTCACAAAAAAACAAAGAATTCAGAAAAACATAGCTTATACCAACCTCAGATCTACCACTCTGATTCAGTTTCTTCTCAATGTTCATAGCCAACATTTGACTACGAAAAGACAGGCTTTTGGTCTTCTCAATCACTTGTTGGTAAGGTGAGACTGCATTGTTGCCCATGACTACATGGCCCTAAAACCCAGCAAAGATAGAACAAATTTAACAATTGCTTAGAATGCAAAAGCCTTTAATGTAATACTCTGCTTTCAGAACTTCCACAGATCATCTTACAGACAGTATGAAAACACAGTAAGTGAAATCCACTACAATTTATTCAGGAACAAAAAGTTCTGATTTCTACTGTTTTTCTTTGCCCATGAAGTAAAAGAAACTGTAACGAAAAACTCAACAAATTTACTTGCATCCATCTGGCTTTATACTGAGAGCAGGCTTAGATTAGATTACTGAGAGGGTGAAACAGGTTGCCCAGAAAAACTGTGGATGCCGCATCCCGGAAGTGCTCAAGCCAGGCTGGATGAGGCTCTGAACAATCTGGTATAGTGGGAGGTGTCCCTGCATGGGGGTTGTAACTAGATGGTCTTTAAGGTCCTTCAACAAAAACCATTCCATGATTCTGTGATTCTATGTAGAGTCTTACCAGCTTTGAATCCAATTTGGCATCTAATCGTGCATTTCGAATTAGATTAACAATCCATCTTTCCGCTTCTTCAGGAGTCATATTTAGTTTATCTGCCAACATACTAAAACGTAACAAACTTATTAAATAGTGCAACAGACTCTTTCTGATGTCAGTCAACATGACTAGGGACTATGGAATACAAGCCAAACCAACACAGAATTTGGCCCAATTCAAGATTTGTATTCAATAAGTACGGCATACCTGGGAAGTTTTCATGTGACTGAAATGACTTTACAACTGACGTACATGCTCTCCTGCACATCTCCCACCCCCACTGCAAACAGCAAATTCATATCCTGAGGTGTATACTCACTCATGCTAAACTACCACCATGCTGCATTTAAATCTTGACCTGCACGATTTTCCTACGTTCCTACTGAACCTTTTTTACACAAACATTCTTTGAAAAATCATCATTTAAATAATTTCACCATTAACATGAAACCACTGCCATCATTATAAAAAGAGCAACTGAATTCTTTTATTCTTACTTAAATGCAGTCAGCAGTCACAAAAGTTTAGACTAACTAGCCCAGGAGAATGTTTAGCAAGAAAACTTCACTCTGAAGTTCAGAAATGAGAGCCATGAGACAGAGCTTGGTATACAAGATAACAACAGAGGCACTATGCTGAAACTTCTTGCAATTTCAAGGAAGGAAGGTGGGGGAGAACAGAGAAAGAAAAATTCTTAATCAAACAAGCACTCTGGTCCAGGAATAATTCCTTCTAATAGCGTTTCCTGTGGCTTTCCAGCTAACTTCTTGAGCTTCCTGCTGGCAGTTGGCTCACACAGGGCATTTGTAACGCTCATTCTTCCATCAGCATTCAGCCTGAGGCAACAAACATGAGGTAAGGGCCACGGACATGACTAAAACACCAGCTGGCCACGCCAAGTTGCACAAGAGGTCAATTTCCCACCATTTTACAGGATCTTGTTTAAATATGCTTTTCTCCACCTGAAAAAATGATTTTCTTCTTGACAATTATTTGTGTGAAGTAGATACTTTATAAACTATCAACTATTAGCTCATCTACCTGGCTGGACTTCTACATACTCTTCTTTATACAGTTGTCTCTCCTATGTGGTCTTGATATCTCACCTTTCTCCTAACTATAAATGCAATTTTTTTCCACAGATAAACATGAAGCGAATAGAAAGAAAACCAAAGTAACTTAAAACACTGGATTTACACTGACTCACTTCAACAAAATAGCATAACAAATTAATAACAAGTGTTTGAACTTGGAAAAGTAAGCGGAAGTAAAATTCAATCCCAGTTGTTACTCTTCCAGTAGAACTTTTAATCTGAGGTTGAATTAACAACTGTAAAGCCAGACTAGAGCAGAAGGTATCAGGGATGTAAATTTTTGTGGAATTATTAGTCATCTAGGCAGAACATTAAATACTTTAATTGAAAAAATCCACAATTACTTTATTACCTCTAATCAGTGACATGAAGCATTTGACTTGAAACTAAAGAAATTTCAAACTGCAAGTACATGCAGGGGGGTGTGTAATTCTCTCACATTTCTCTTTGAGAAACATTACTGAGATTTAGATAAAGTAACTCCCCTTCCAGATGACCACACGAAAGGTTACGGTCACTTCAGTGGCGATCAAGCAACTCAGCTTTGGGATTGCAGATGGAACCTCCGTTTTAGGAGACATCAAGCACCAAGTTGTAAAGGCCCTGACCAGCACAATGGAACACTGCAGTGTTGTAATTGGGGTCACAGCATTAAACCAGATGACTTCCAATGATCCCTTTCCAACCTGCAGAACCTGTATTTTCTTTTTCCCTTAACAAAGTCCCCATGTAACTGGACAGCAAGAGGGCACAGACTTCTAGAGAACCATTCCAAGCCAGAAACTCTGAAGTATTTTACATCATCTAGCAAATTCTTCTATCTTTTCCCATTATATCTAAATTTTACTTGTAGCTCATCTGCTTCAGAAGTGGCTTTTTTTTTTGAACTAAAATGTTTTAGAACAAACATATAGCATAGATGTAGCAACACAACAAAAATAACACAGCCCTGTACAAGTATTATTTTCCTGCGCATGTATCTGGAAAACTTAAAAATCATAGAATGAAAATGACAGTAAAAAAGGATGTAAAAACCTATTTTATCTCAAGTTGTAGGTTTGAGATTTATACAGATTTAAAATTTTAATATAAAATAACTGAAGTTTTCAGCTCACAGCTATCTTTTAGTAAGTAGAGAATAAATCTACTAAAAACCCTATAACTTTATCACACCTTTGGCACAAGAGATGACCTTCCTCCAGCACTCATGGCAAGTGGATTCCATTTTGGGGTCTCCCTGCAGGCTACATTGTAGTAGCCAGTACCACCCAAAGTGCACAGATCTATAACATGCAGGTACTTTCCTAGGAAAGTAAAACCTATGGCCAAAAGAGTATTCCCCATCCTTCCAGAGCAAGTGCACTGAAGATCTATCCTGATTACAATTCTGTTACAAGCACAACTATTCTCCTATGGCACTGTTAGAACATCTATCTAATATTCTCAAGAGATACAAAATACAGCTTAGCCTCATACATGCTTGACAGTTCAAGTAACAGTGACACATTTAGATTTACAAATACGTATTAACACCATTAATATTAAGAAAAGGGTGCAACAAAAGTTGTATTATAGGTAACCACTGTTTATAAAGATTCCTGCTATAATTCAATGAAAATTGGTCGATTATAAGGGAATAATAATATCAATATTTGAAGAACACTCTGTCATTTCAAGTTACAGTTAACTTAAAAAGGGCAATTTCTCCAAAACAGTTGCAAAAATAATTTTTAAAACAATTTCTTCCCCCTATTTTATAAGGAAATTCACTTATTTGGGTCATGCTGGGGCTAGTGTTATTTAAGGTTTCATTTACTTAAAAGGCAAGTTTACTGAATTCCTCACATCTTCATACATACAAGCCCATCTTGTATATAGTTTTCTTGTGTGCATAGTACAAAAGAAGAATGAAGCATATTCAGCTCTTCAGTTAAATACAGGCATATCAAACTAACTGAAACATTCAGAATTAACTTCATCTATTACTCCCTACTAACCATGGTATTTCAAACAGTAAACCAATCACAGGATGATTTGGGATGTATAATATAAGTCACAATTGATAAAGTAACTATGTCCTTTGGAAAGGTCTCAGCTCCCTAGCAGGTATAAGTAGTTAAAAAAATGAAAGAGGCATTTATTTTCTATTTAATATAAGGACCAGCAGGTTTCCCACTAACTGTTTTCAAATTCATTCTGAATGGTTAAGTACTCAAGCACTGTGTTGCAACCATCCAATTTTCAGCTCCAGATTAGCAGTGGAAATCACGTGCCAACACAGAAATGCAAGAACGATGCATCCGTCAAACATTCATCTCAATCAAACATTTCAGCTGGCTAACTTTGTCAAAAGCAAGTCTGAAATACACTAAGAAATACTTACACACCTCATTTAATCAGCCCAAATCTAATGACTGTTACAGCCTGCAAAGAAATGTAAGGCTCATATTCATCATTAAAACACAATGACCTACTGAGAACCACCTCATTACTGCCGATTGACTCCATGTGCAATTAACTTTGGAATACGTGGTAGGAATATCCATGTCACTGTGAGATCCATGTCTCAACTCCAAATCTATCACTTGCCTCAGAACACACTATAATGCTTGTAAAGCAGCACTGCTACCTATATTTAGGAATCACTCACACATAACAAGGACAGCCAAGTATAATATTTTCTACCATACTTAAAGTTGAAATATCACACAGAGCTTAAAAATGTGAACTATAAAATAAGTAATAAACACTAAATAAATGGCAATTACCTGTAAACTCTGATAAAGCTTGCTCTTTTTGCTGTAATGAATCACTGGTATGTTGCTCACAGTTTATCTGTTTATCTTTAGACAGAGACTTGAAAAATACTTAACATACACACTGCAGTATCTTTGCTCATTGACCAGAGTCAGGTAAGAGGAGACTTCTTAGAAAGACATCTAGTCTCTAGTTAAAAAAGCTTAAACATCTAGTTTAATTGAAAACTTGTGCTTGAATACATGGAGTATTCACATCACTAAAAAGCATTTATAAGAAATAGCAAGACACTATCAGGCTTTATATTCTCCAGAAACTTATCCTTAAGAGAACTATATTTACAGCTTTTCTCTTCCAAATACTTGTTCAAACTCCCTTTATGCCTAAGTGTGCAATAGTCAGCTTAAAGTGATTTTAGACAAAGCATTAGCCCTCTTAAAAAAATGAATATTAAGTATGGAAGAGCTCTGCTCACAGTATGTAGCTCCATTTACTATTAGGACTATATGCTTAAAACCCAATACACCAGAGCTGATTAAAATGCTCAAATTCACTGTTTCCCTTTTACAACAAAGTCATTGACTATTTTAGCTGATCCTAAGCATAAAAAAATATTTTCAAAGGGCAATGAAGACAAACACATCACCCAGTGACTGGAGATTAAAAGCAGTAAGAATCAGTCCTTTCTCAAACCATACCTATCCAAAAAAAAGGCAATCCTTTCAGTAAGTTTGCAATATTAAGACAATTTTCTCTCAAATCCTTTTCTTTTGAAACCTGGCATTGTGAAATCCTTTCCTCAGAGGACCAGATGTACACATTTGCTCTGGATGCAAGCTGGTAACAAGACTCCATTGAACCTGATCAATTGAACACCCTTAATTTCTGCTGGCTCAAGGATCTCCACACTGCTCTCTACCACTGAGTTTTTTACAGCATTCAGAGTTTTTCACTTCACTTTTTCCATTTAAGGGATGTGGAAACACAGGAATTGTGGGCAAAGGCCAAGTGCAAAGAGATCTCAAGCATACATAGTATCTTCATGTTTAGTTTAAATATATATGTATGTATGTATAAGAGAGGCATTAGAGCTGATTAATTTGAAAGGTCTGCATTTATAAAATAAATCTGAATGAAACAACAGACAATTGCTAATAATGTAATTCTTACAGCTGGATCACTCACTTTGTGCCACAGGGAGTAAGATCCACTGTTTTCTATTTAATCAATGAAAAAAGCAATGCGATTCTAATAATTTGCAAAGAACACACCTATAAGACACACACAGGTATCTGTATCTACTAAATAAAAATAAATTTAAGCAATTACTCTATTTGCAATTTGTATTTACTTAATATTAACACTCTACATCAACATCTGGAACTGAGCTCCAAATGAAGACACCAGGACTTTGGTGACACTGGGTATGAAACTTCCCATTAAAACCAGTAGACATCCAACTTAACACCACAGCAAAGTTTTAGCTGGAAAGCACTGCTTGTTTGGGGGGGGCTAGAGATACTGAAGTTAGACACAATAATTCAGCTTTGAAATATGATTGTTGTAATTTAAGGACATCACGTGAGAACTACAAAACAAAAAAAAAACTACCCAAATGAGGTTTCAGTTAGGATTTTATCTGATGACTGAATACTTTACTACTGAAGTTGACACTGTCTGTCCAACTGCCATCCATGAGTGAATTTCCTGACCTGACCAATGAAGCAGTTCTCTTACCCGATGCTGATGCACTGATGGATGCGACAGAAAGTCTCAAAGATAAAGAGTCGGGCATTCTCAATGAAGTCCTCGAGGCAGGCCACCAAGAAGAAATCATTCACCAGCACCTGCAAGTGTGAGCACAAAGGGAAAATGAGAACAAACACACAAGTAGAAATGTACTGGCAGACACTGCCAGTAAGAAAGAGCAGCAAACAGTAGGCTTAAAAAATTTACTGCTATGCTCTAAAATGTGGAGAAATAGACCAGCAAAATTTTTTGTTGTTTCATTGTTCAGCATCTTGCTAAATTTAACATGATGATAACATGATCACTGAAGTCTCACTTAAGAAGAGAATAAGGTCAAACTCTACTGCTGTCCTAACGCTACTGAAGATCCTTTCAACAAAAAATTTGACTGCCCACTCATCTTTCACAACAAAAGGCAAATCTGAGCTTTTTTTCAAGCATTTCTCAAACTTTAATGGAAAACCTGAAGCTCAGCCAAATGCACGATTACCTATCTGCTTCTTCTTCAAGAACTTCCTAAAAATAACATTATTGTAACATTAAAGCTATGTCCTTAACAGTTAGTCATGTTTAAGTGTAACAAAATGAGTTGTCAAAAACCCAACACCACCCAACCATGAATTAAAGTAGATGAGAAAACACTGGCAATGGAATCAAACACTACTGCAAACAAATTAGCTGGCCATTGTGAATTTTAGAGGTCTTTCCTTAAAGGAAAAGGAGTCTTATAAATGTTTTAAGTCTTACTGTTTCACACTCTCTCAGCTTCTTCTGTGCTCCATCAAAATCAAAGTTAACGTACAAGCATTCCACAAACTCTGTGATAGGGTCCCTGTATGTGTAGGACTCCTGTCAAAAAGAATTAGGAACAGTGTTAGAAATCAAGGCCATGTGGTCCCTCAAGTATTCCTTATAGCCTTAAAAAAAAATTAATAGTGGAAACAAGTCCACACATCCATCACCTTAAAAAAAAGTGGAACTTCCCAATTCCTCTTACAAAAGCTGTGTAACTGTGCTTCCTCCAAATAGTCTGGTTAAACAGAAAGAGGTGTAGTTTCACCTTCAGCGTTTAATGCTGCAATCTCTGGGTTAGGAAAGTGTCAAGAGAATAGAGCTGTCTCTGTATAAAACCTCCAAATTTCTTGAAATATGGCAGAATAATCTTCCTAAACTCTGATTTCAAAGATAACGCCAATACCAAATCCTTCATACTTTAAACTGAATGATTATTTGATTTACATGAACAACATCGCTAATAAAAATACTTTCTATACATAAAAAATTTCAATTTATTTCAGCATTATAGAAGTTGAATAACTTCTCAACTACCAGGCAGAGACAACACCAGATCTATATACAACTGTGTGAATTCACATGTAATTAAACATCCCCAAGTGTCTCTAATGCATATTTTAAGACAGCTTAAATCAATATCTATCAATATCTGCTTTAGCATACAGTAAGATCAACAGACTAAGCAAAATCCTAAGAGAGATACTTTCCTCTAGGGATCAAAGTTATTTTTTCTTCCCTGAAAAACTGTATTTACAATCTCATTATTTAGGTTTAAAATTCCATTTTATATATACATCTTTTTCACAGCAAAATTATACTTGTTAACCATTACTGACATCCACTTTGCAAAAAAGTCTTGGAATGATCACTTCTTAAATTTAAAACCAAACTGCTTACCTGTCAGTTCAATACTTGCAAAGATGTTGCAAGTATGAACAATTTCTTACTGCTACTACAGAAAACAGCTTATGACAGAAGCTTTTTCAAATCTATAAAACCTCTACCACATCATGATTTAATATCATGAATCATACAGAGTACAAGAGCACTAAGAAATCTGATAGGAGGTTTCAAAACCAAAGCCCAAGTTGGTATTTTCAAGAGGAATACCCTAATGGTGTACAGATAAAATAGAAGAAAGAAGCTGTAAAATGTTACTTACTTCAAGTACTAGAAATTCATATTAGATTAGAAGCTCAATGCTACAATCAGATTTTAGATGAGTCATAACACTTAACACTAATTCATAGCTTCTTATGCTACTTTTTGTGAACACTAATGCTAAAAAACAGATTAAGGTGTAATTAAAATTTGATCTTTGCATTGATTGTGCTTTGCATAGGTAGTTTCCTGAATGCTTGAAGTGGATATAATCGATTTCTAGCCTGTGATAACTGTACTGTCACATTTATATACACACACAATGCTGCTTATTCACAACGTTATCAAGTGCTTGAAGTGTAATGGTTTGTATACAAGTGCCATGCTGATTTCAGATTAAAATCTGGGCCTTAATCCTGATAATTGCTATGAAGCAAAATTATTTTATTGCTCTTCTCTGTATCTCCATCCTCATGTAACTGTGACAACAGAATCATTTTCAAGAGAATGCACATGAACACAAATCAACATGATCACAAATCAACAATTCAGTGGTTTTGAAATGCAAGAAAGAACCCTTATTCATGTAACAATTTCTTGTACAGATGGTTGAAAAAGAAGAATCAGATCCAAAGCCGTTTCACATCTCACTGAATATTCTGCATTTAATCATATAGAAAGAAAATAAAAATTGAGGGCATATTCTATTGTACTCATTGCTCATTTACATTAAGGGACAAAAAAATGATTCTGTTCTCCTACTGACTGATGTGCACTTCACTTGAGTAAAAACTTTGTTC
This sequence comes from Climacteris rufus, assembly GCA_013398175.1. Lineage (NCBI taxonomy): Eukaryota > Metazoa > Chordata > Aves > Passeriformes > Climacteridae > Climacteris > Climacteris rufus. The sequence goes on along the minus strand of VZRZ01001596.1, from coordinate 40,094 downwards.
ATGGACAAAAAATGAGTATCAAAACACCTGAAGTCCTAACCCAGGTATATTATTAGAAGAAAGCTATCATGATGTCTCCTTACAAAAGAGAGAAATATCAGATACTGCAATCCTTACCTGTTGAATAACCTTGACCAGATCTTTCAGCACTTGTCTACGTTTACGAACATCCTTATTTGTTATGACTGCAGTAGTCAAATATCTGAGGATATGTGGGCACATTGTCTGAATTGCATTGAGATACCTAGAAAGAAAAAATGCAGATCAGATGCAGAATGCAAAGGTATACTGAAGTTTGCTCATGACACTAAAATGGAATGAGCTGCTGATTCCCTCAAGGGCAGAGAGGCCCTGCAGAGATCCTGACAAAGAAATCAGAGGGCTGGGCAATCACCAACTGTATCAGGTGGAACAAGGGTAACTGTCAGATGCTGCTGCATCTGCAACAGGGCAACCCTTGATCTATGTACAGACAGAGGAACCAGAGGTTGGAGAGCAGGAAGGGACCTGGGGTCCTGGCCAACAAGCTGAATATGAGTCAGCAGTGCTCTGGCAGCCAGGAGGGCCAACTGTGTGTGTCAGGCACAGCACTGGCAGGTGGGCAAGGCAGGGGATTGTCCTGCTCTGCTCTGCAGCAGCCTCAGAATACTGTGTGCAGTTTTGGGCACCATAATATCAGAAAGATATAAACTATCAGAGAGTGTCCAAGGAGGGCAATGAAGACCTCCAGCTCAACATATAATAAGTCGATTCTCTCACAAATGGATACAGTGTTTCAATTTTAATTTTTAGCCTTGGATTTTCCTCAAGAATCTGTTTTAAACAGCTTTTTTAAAAATCAAAATAGAACAATACCTTCACCCCTGCAGCCTGAAGCTCAACAAGCTTGCACATTCATCATTTGCCTTCATTTTCATTTAAAGACCCCCATATCTAATACAACACAACTTACTGTGGCTGATAGAGAAAAAGGTCAATGATGTTGTCTCTCCCTTTAGGATGATTAAAAAACACGAACAAAGACCAGTGGATGAGCCATGTTCTTTGCTGAAGAGACTGCAGAGGAGAGCTGACAGACTAAGAGAAAACATAACATTGGTTTAAGTCAAATATAACACAAAGTCTGCTTGAATACTAACCCATGGAAAGCTGTAAATGCTCAAAATTGTGATTTTTCATTAGCTCCTTGTAACTGTCATCACTCTTAGCCTGAGTTTGACCTCCAGCTTTTTAAACTGTCATCTCAATGATAAATCTATTAGAATCTATAAGCAAGATAAATTTTCCAATATTCCTGTTTGCCAAAATTTGCATTGTTTATGGCAAGAGCAGAGATTTTAGCTCTCCAAGGCCACCAAAGTTACTTCATTTTTTAATTCTGAATTTTATTTCTTGTATTCCCTCTTCAGATGTGATCTGAGAAAATACTTGGCTTCTTCACCTTTTCTATTTTCCTTCTTTTCTAAATCCCCACAAGAGCTTTTTTTTTTTGCCATAGACCGCCAGACAATGACGAAACACTAAAATCACTTTCAGCCAAGAAAAGAGAATGTAATTATCTTAATTTAAACCTGTTGATAATGGACAAACAAGGGTTCAGCTCCAAGCACCTGTATTAGCTCCAAATTTCACCAGCACTTCAAACAGACTGCAAACCAACCCCCTGAGGATGAACTGATGTAGCAAGGAATCATCACTCCAAAGAGCATGGCAACTAAATACTGTGACTGTAGCCTACAAAACCTTGGGGTTTAATGAACAAGTCAAATAGTCTATTATAATCATACACAATGATAAAGATTACAAAATTACAGAAGAAAATCTGTTAACACTGGTTATCTGCCACATAGACAAAGAATAACTGGGAAACACCAAAAACCAAAATACTAAACGCCTTTTCAAGACTCTGGTTCAGGAGAGTAAAACTCTCACATTTATGACATGGCCAGTGAAGCTCAACAAGCAAAGAGGAAGACTGAGAGGTCCCTAAATCCTTCAGTTGCTCTAAGTAAGTACTGCAGCCTCACTCTCCTCTTATGTTCTTGGTGCTCATCTGAACTATGGAGAGTTTTGTCAAGAAAGCTGAATTAGCTGAAAACTTTTTCCGAAAACAAGCTGTCTTGCATTTTCTGTCAAAAGCACAGTCTTCATGAGATAACAACATGGTTTATTTACACACATTTTATTTTTTACAGAAAATGAATAGTACAAGTATCTGAAATTTATGCAACAATTTCACACAATGATACCTTGCCCTCAAACTCATCCTTAAGAATTTTTTTTGTTGGAAATATATTTGAAAATATAGATGAGAATTTTTTAAGGTGTTAAGAGGCAAGCAAGAATGCTTCATTATTTTTTCACAAGCATCCTTTGACTCTCCCACTCTTAATAAGAAAGTATCAAGTGAAAAGTTGTTAACCTACTTCTAAACAAGACTGCAAGTGATTTATAATAAAACTTGAATACTATCACCTCTAATCTCTCACCCTGCTAACACATCCAAGATTTTACTTACATTATTATCTATTGTCTCCTTTAGTCTTGTGAGATCTTCCATGGCTGCATCCCAATTCTGCATCAGGATTTCAGATGCCAGTTTTCCCCAAAGAGAACTCAAAGCATTTCTGTCTGTTGCTGGTACCTATTTTCAACAATAGCAACGAAGTCTGACTCTTAGTATTTTTTTAAATTATTATTTATTTTTTAAATTATGAAAGATTTTCTAGCAGCATTTCTCATTTACAAGATATCAATTTTGCACGGTCCTAAGTCTCCAAATTAAGTGCCTTTTTTTTTTTAGGAAAGTAGCTTAGGCATAGAAGAAAAGAACAGTAGTAAAACTTCTCAAGCACAAACGAGGAAATCCTGTCAAAGTAAGACAAAGATCCATGCTCCTGCAGTTTAAGTTAAGAAAAACCCTAAAAATTAGATGGCTGAGCACCAGATGACACACTGGTTCGAAATTTCTTTTTTTTTTTTTTTTTTCCAGTCACACCATATAAAAATGCTCCTAAACTTGTAAAACAATGTTATTACAAGGCAGGTTCCTACAGAACTCCTGATAGTAGGTAACCACCTTACAAAAGCTAGCATTTCACACTCGTCCTGCTAACATTGTGCCCAAAAGTACATTTGTTACAGCAATGGCCAGTAGAACTGCAACAGTGCACCTACTTCCTGGAAGGGCAGCCCTAAGGTCAAGCTGTGTTAGTTTTACACAGGAATGAGTTGCACTCGGTCATTCACAGTGTCAAATTCTGCTCTCAGACTGGTTACAATGGTTCTTTCACAGATTATGTTTCATCACACAGAACTTTAAATAAATCTTCTCCCCTCAGAATTAGCAAGAAAAGTCCTATACCAAGCTATTACCAGCACAAAACCAGTACTTCACTTTCTGAAATTAGTTACTTGACACATAAGAACACAATGCTATGCCCAGAATTAAGGCATGAGAATTACAGATAGCTGCCCACAAACCTACGTACCTAACACTCATTTCTCCTTTTGGCACATAAAGAGAGCCTGTAACACTTGAAGTCAGCTTTAGCATTATTATTTAGACTAAGAATTGAACTCATTCCTATTTGAAACTCTATTCTCCTTAAATCCATCAAAAAATTCAGGAGAGGACAGATGAGAGTTCAGATAAGAAGCTGGCAGTTCACCATTACCATCAATTAAATTCAGTTCACCTGCAAGATTTTCACTTCTGTTGGCTACATCTGTGCACAGAAACAAGTATTCATAAAAACAAGTATTCATTTCACTGTATTCTATAATTAAATGTTACAAGGCCTACAAATTTAAAGAACAATTCTGAATTTTGCTTGAAAAGAACAGAATTGCTGCACTATACTGATGATTATCAAGAATTATTGTCAACTTTGGTGTACAGTAATTGCCTCAAAAAGCTCAAAATTGTTATATTCTAAGAATTGATACAGACAATTTACCAGGTTAAGTATTTCATTTAAAAAAACACCCAACAAACAAACCACAAAACTAAACCATAAACCAACAACCAACCAAAACTTACCAGAACCCTGAAGAAGTAGAGATATTCTGCAGCTCCTGAGTAGTTACCACACTCATACTGGAATTTTGCATACCTGTAGAGTGTATCTAGATACTCCTGCCTAAACTGAAAAGGAATACAATAAAAGCATTTATTCACTAGGAAAAAAAACCACACTGTCACAAGCCAATTTTAGTGGTAGAGTAAGCTTTGAAATCTGCAGCTTTTCGAAGGACATTGTACACAGGAAGAGACATAGAAAACTATAATACTATCAATCCAGACTATGGAGTGAAAGATTACACCAATACTGGAAAAAGGTGAAATCTTGCATTACAAATTAAAGCACACCTAAGTTAAACAGGTGTAGCTAACATTAAGTTTCAGCTTTTTTTTCGTTTGTATAAAAATTAAAAGCTCAAAGGCTTAAATAGGTTAGTGTGAGGAATACTGCCTATTAGCTACCCTGACAGCACACAGGGCAAAACTCTAGGCCATACCTGCTCAAAAAGCTGTCAGGGAGGTTGGGTGGACATGCCTAGAACTGAACTGCAGCACATGAAACACTTACCCCATGCTTCTCAGCTAAATAGTCAAACAGCATCCGACCATCTCTGTAATGAAAGGATAAAAGAGCTGTTTTTACAGAACAGACAGTCACCATGCCAACACACTACACAATGCAACACAATTTTAAAGGTAAAATACACAAAACAGAGTGTAAAATTAAAGTAACATTCCTCCGCTTGTTGTTCAAAAGCAGCTGCAGAAATAGTCATGTATTACTAAAGTGTCATGAATTTTCAAAATCTTAAAACTGTTCTAATTTTAAATAATAAATGCCTCTTGCAACAACAACTACAGTTTAGAAAGAGTGAAGGTTGTTTTAAATTGATAGCATCCTTAGCTTTCAGTATCAAAGTTCAGTTCTGAATTAGAGCTTTTCCCACTCTCATGTTCTAATTCCAGAGCAGTTACTCTGAACAGCCTTGATTTTAACAAGAGACAGGAAAAAATGGCAAAGACTAAAGTAAATAGAATTAGAAAGGAAATTTATCCTACTATCAGCATTGAGACACGGTGGGTCACAAGAATATCTCTAGCACAGCAAATACCTGCAGAACACAAAACTACAAAAAATAATCACACTAGTAAGTTCTAAACATCTATGATCACATATCTGAAGACTAATTTTTATCCAACATTAATACTAATAGAACAGGCAGTATTACCCAGATCAAAGAAAAGTTTAAGGAAGCAAGCTGCAAATTCCCTGGGACAAAGATACAGTAGAAAGTGTATGCAAGGGTGTATTTTTCCATTTACTCTGAAATCAATGGACTGCAAAGATGTGATTTTGTTTAATTAGAACTGATGGTATAAAATTCTACAGGGAAATGGCATTTGGCCAAGTAACCCAGGAATGACAACCCCCAGTCATACCTGTGAAAGCAATTAGATAATCTCATGGATTTGTTCCAGTAGAACATACTTCAAGGATAAGGAATACTGACTATCCCTCTGTAATTTTACTGTCAATATCCTCCGACAGTTGCTTAGAAAAGCGAAATGTTTTGGCTTATTCTTGAAAGAACTTCTACCTCCAAAGTCTCTTTTACACATCATTTCCCAGACTTGGATATTCCAACAGTGCTGTCATGGAACAAAAGCTGTGATGTGAAGTCCTGATAACATGCAGCTCTGAATTTGATACAGATTCAAAATCACCAGTAGAAATTCACAAAAGAATCAGAGGTTCTTTCTACAGCACACTAGTCAGGTCTGGACATCTTTCAGCCCACTTCCACCCATTACCTTCTAACCCAAATAACCTGGATTAGAACTACTGCTGAGCCAATAACCAAATCCACAATTTCTGAGCTGTGAAGTTTCCAGACATTTTACAAACAAAAATCACGTACCAGTTCTAAAACAAAACTTGCTGCATATGAGTAGTAGGGCTAATATTCTACAGCATTAGATAAGCTATATTCCATGCATTTAGTGACTCTATCTCTTGCTCCCAAACAGGCATTTCCAATTTGCAGTACATACTACTGACCAAATTCTGTGAATCAAAAGTCAAGTAACAGAGCACATTTCCCAAGAAATGCTAGAATTTTAGTAACTTCTTTCTAGGCTAAGTATAAACACTGGCTAAAGGCAAAGCAAGAACTGGACAAGACCTCTGTTGCCTAAAAGGCTATCCCAAAGGCCTCCCTGAGGCCAGTCAGGAGTAAGGGAATAAAAGGTGGGTATTTATTCGAAAGGCCTTCAAAGGTACATTTAGGGCAGACAAAGCCCCCCTAGGGGCATCACCCAAAATGGACAACCAGTCACGAGTTCTCCACACCTTTATAGGTTTGGTCCATTTGCATATCAGCATAAATTCACCAATTAAAACTTTGCAATTTCCCCCTAGCTCCCTTAGCTCTACCCCCCCGCCATTAGAAGCTTCAGCCTGTCCTTGAAGGGTGAGTCCAGAGAGACACTGTTATGTCTATAGAGAAAGCATACACACCAGGCAATACAGAATCTGAAAAATATAAGGGTTTAAACCTAAGGCAACATCTCTAGATGTTCAATTAGATTTGAATAGTGGTAATATCAGGAAGACTTTTCTTTTAGACAGTCCCAGTCAATAACTTCAAGGCATTTAAGTAATGCAATTGAGCCTTTCACTTTCAAAGCTATACTTCCAAAAGCAAGTGTCTCTTGGCTTTGCACAATCATAACTCATAAACAAATGCCATTTCTTTTCTTGATGTAATTATGTGACATGAACATCCATTCTGAAATCAGATACGAAGGCAGCTTAGTTAGCAATGTTTTTTACAGCAGAAACTGAAGTGCATTCTGGCCGTATCAAGACAGAAAATAAACTTCTCCTGACACGCTGCAGAGCTAACAGATTTCATGATTCCTACTGACATCTCGTTTCATGTGTGCACTGAGACATAATACACTGCACCTCACCATTTCTGCACTGACCAAGATCTAAATTAATCTAACAAATTCTGGAAACAATGCGAAGAGTGGAAAAAAAGAGAAGGGAACAGAAAAATGGATGATAATCTGTATTTGAAACCAAAAATAAATTCTCATCAGGTTCCTCTCCCTTGAGGGACGCATTCTTCAGGTGCTTTGTTCCCTAGCAAAGGTATACCCATAAAGAAGATTGCTGCAGACTAGAAAGAGGAGTTTGTGCATTCAGTATTTTTCTAAGAAATTCCAGAGGTAATGTTAGAGCCTTCCATATCAGTAGATGCATAAAGCTTGCCAACAATAAACCCAAGAACAGGCTTCAGCTTTGAACTCAAGTTGAGCCATAGGTGCTCTATTTAAAATTTTCAGGCAGGTAAGGCTGAAGAAGGGATCCAATTAATAGTACAGTTTGTCAGACACATTTACAACAGCAATAACAATGTTTTCTATGTTAAGGCAACAAGAAGTAATTTATGCCAAATACCTGCCCACCCCTCTGCTGAAGGTGCAGTTACTCCTCAGTGAGCACAGTACGGCTGAACACTTTCCTACAGAGCCCAGTTCAAGCTTAACCATGGTGAAACTTCCATAGACCTTAGATACAATGTGCAGACAAACTCATTCTACTTTGATTACTCCCATAAAAAAATTTAGAAGAAACTGGATGCATCCTACAAAGCCTATTTACGAGCACTACCTTAAACCAACAAGTTGGAACAGTTTGGGGGTGGAGAGGATAAGGCAGAAAAGGACAGAACACCTTAAAGAAATACACGCTCTCTGAGACTGAAAGGACGCTTATTCACCAGGCCTCCCAGGCTTCTATGACACTCCATAATCCTTTGTGGAAGGCAGAAAAGACACTCTGAACTGTTGCAGCCCATATTTCCCCTCAAAAAACCCTAAACACGATCAAAGCCAAACACAAAAGACCCTGAGATTGCACTGCATTGGATGATGACGGCTACTTGTCCCAAGTTGGTTCACAAACACTGAACACAACAGAGACCTTTTGCACAGCAGGTAAAAGCACTAAGAGCAAACTTTCAATTACCTGACCACAAGAACTACTTAAACACTGTCTGGAAATAAAAACGTCTTCCTTTGCAGTCGCTGCACAGAGCATTCCTATCAGCAACACCTAAGAGGTGCCAACAAGCCATCCTGACAGACAATGTTAGACATCACCTGGTGGACTGCATCTGCCTTGTAGTCTCGGGATCCTCAAACATCTTGACAATCGGTTCCGTTTCGGCTTGAAGCTGCTTCAGCTGTGCAACAACAGTGGTTCTTTTCTCACGCAAAGCTAAACACACAAACAACAAGATTTTAATAAAATGCCTTATGTTTTTACATGAACCAGCCTGTCATGTAAACATGGCGTTGACATCTGAACACATCTTCCCAATTCCTACCTCACTTGTTCTCTCAGTCAAGTCTCAGACACAGACATATCTAACAATTCTAACTTAATAAAAAACTTTTAACATTTGGTTCTTCTCCTCCTGTGTGGAGGGCACCAGAAAACACACACAGCTGGAGCAGAGTCTGTATTAGACAAGGTATCTTCAGGCTTCCACTAAGGGAGAAGCAACCTTTCAACTAAGTTCACTTATTCCAAAAAAACTTGGAAAAAAGTAAACAGTCCAATCAATGATACCACGAAGATTGATTTTCTTCTGACTGATGATCAGGTTCTGAAAGCACATTTTTACAATACTTAACTAAAAATTTACAGGAAAAGTTTGAAGCAGCTCAATCTGCAAAACTGTGATTTTGAACACTCTGTGTTTAATGGAAACATTAAGGCTTTTTTGAAAAATTGATAGGAAACTGAACTAAAAGTTTTAGAGTGATTATTTTACATGGACTCCAAATTCCTCACCAAGTGCTAGCAATGCAATAAAATGAAGACTTAAATAAAATTCAGAAAAGTGTATATGCTTAAAAAAAATTAAGGAAAAACCACCCTAGCATTGGCTACATGGCCCAAGAAACATGTGGGATCAGAGAAGCCAACACTAAATCCCAGGAGATAAATGCAGGAAATTGTGAAAGTGAGCCACACACCAGAACACTCAATGCCACAGTGAACAGAAGTGACATTTCTTTCATGATTTGACTACACCAGTACTTGAACAGGATGTCCAAGGTGGCCAACACCGTAACAGTGACCCAACCTAAATATAAGAACAACTTGCCTGACAGGAAGTGTTCCAATAAGGAGAAATTATCTCCAACTTCAGTTGACTCTTAGGATTATAAAAGAGGAAGGAGAAACAGATGAAAGAAAAAACATTCAGTTGACTTACTAAGAATACGAAAATGTTTTCCTGCGACATCTCCTGGATGTGTAATTGTAAGTTGATCTCATGGAAGACAAGACAAAAGCAACTATAAATTGTGCTATAAATTTCTACTTATAACTGTGTAAGTGAACTTAGTTCTGAGTACTTTAAACAGTGAAGTCTTAAAGGAAACCAGTGTAAACTTCTAATGAAGCCAGTGATTCCACAAGAACCACCTGTCCCCTACACACACACTGAGAAGCGCTGACACAGGAAGATGACACCAGAGAGACCTCAGGAGTAAGGTAAGGCCTTTGCATAGGAAGCTGTGCAAGCAAGCACCCTGAACAACTGTCTGTGTGAAAGAACTGGCTCTGTTTATGTTAAATAAAAGGCACAGATCAAACAATGTTAAGTCATTATACAGAAAACCCCCAAACCCCTGCCAAACTGATGATGTATAATCTCAGAGATGTTTGAAAAGGGTATAAAAAAATATTACAAGAGTGGAAATTGCTTGTCTTTAATGAAGGCAGAGCTCTCCCAGGGACCAAATTCATTCAACTTTCTTGCAGCTGTGACCTTATGAAGTTATACTCCTAAGCAAACTGCTTAATCAGAATGTGTAATCAGAATTCCAAAGACATTTTAGTAATTACTTCGTGGAAGTCTGCTAGGCTTGCTATTTCTTCTGCTGTTTACTACTTTAGTATTCTACTCCTTCTTTACTACTGATAACAGTAATATTCTTCAACAGTTTAAAAAGGCTGAAGCAGGGAACGGAAGAGAAAACCTATTCAGCTTTGAGATTTTTTATAGCCTTGATACAGCCTGACTTTTTTAATCAGTAGAACTGTAAAGTAACCAAAGAGTGAAGCTATTGTTACAACTGTTTCTCAAATTACAGAAGTGAAAACCTCTGGTTCTCATGATATGTTACAAGTCCCATGTGTCACTGTACACAGGCCCTACCAAGACCTCATGCCAGCAAAGACTTGGTCAAAATATTGACTTCAATGTCCATTAAGTCTATCAGTTCTCTTCATATCTTTCCAAAGAGGGGAGCAGTCAACTCTGCAGTTTCAAGAGCCTGAGAAGAGCAAGACCCAGAGGAAGAATGCAACGGCACCAGAGGCTGCTCCTGCCAAGATGCAGGCAAAATAGACTATAGTCCCAATAGCTAAGAAAAAGGTGAGGAATTCCCCAATAACAAAAAAGGATGAAGAAATGGGAAGACAGTGGATACTGAAAGACTAGGTCAGGAAGAAACAAAAAACCCAGAACACTCAGCCCATGAAAAAAAGAACTGTGAAAAAAACCTCAAAATCAAAACACCCATGAAGGATACAGATTAGAGAAAGCTAGATAATCCAATTTTCTCCCCATTCCCAAATGCTCCTCAAGACAATAGAAATTTCAGTAGCAAACAGGGAAGTTCCCAGAATCATGGATAAGATAGTAAGAGCTCATGTTCATTATTATCTTAAATTTATTTTCTCCTAGAGTAGTAGCAATTTTTATATTGACAGAATTGAGAAAAACATGCATTTTGAAGAACATCTTTCTCTCTCCAAAGTCTAAAAATTAGCCACAGACAGATTAATGGAATTACTTACAATGGAACTCTAGTCTTAACATACTGGATGCTCTAAAGAAGTCACCAAATCATTGTGCAGTAGTGTTTAACTTGAGAGATGAAAAGCTAGTGCAACTCCATTAGGCTACCTTTAAATTGCTTGAAATTACCAAATCAGCATTGAAATACTTCAGAGGTCACTCAAAGATTAAGTTCCTGACAGAACAACAAACCCAAACTTTCCAGGATTAGGGCATTCTATCTGTCTCAGTATCTCACATCCTTTTGGTACTGCTGAAGTTAAACAGTATTCTAGTTTTTGACTGCAACAAGCAAATTACCACCACTTATTTATTATTTTAGATAGAAAGGTTGCAAAACAAGTTTTACATCTAAACGAGCAGCTTACCATGAGGAATTTCATCGGAATAAAGATTTTTGTACACATCCATAGCAAAATCCACCATGTTGGTATCACTAAGGAGATCAAGCTTTCCTTGGAGTAACTCTTTTTCATTGTATATCTGAAACAGGAATTATTAACAGATTTATTTGAACAGCATTATGTAGTTACTTTTATGGCACAGTTTATGGACTTCTGTACAACTGAATTGTTTTAAATATCAAATCTGACAGCTCTATCATTAAGAGTGCTCACTATAAAGCCTCTCTGCATATTCAGTCTCGGCAAGGTATCAAAAATTTCCTGTTTATGAAGGCAGATCCTTCAAAAACTAATTAAAGTCAAGTAACACTACTAGTCTCTTAACAGGAATTCCTATTGCAAAATTATATATATTTTTTTTAATAAGAAAGCCTTCATCATATTTTTCTTTCAAAGTACTGAATAATTTCCACAAAATAAAATGCTGAATAGCACAGACTAGTTAAATTATTTAAAGTGGATGTCAGAAGAGAAGCACACAAATTTATAATTAGTGCAGGTTAATCTAAAAGATGTTGCTAGGTCTATAGCATCAGAACAAATTTAGAGTAGGTATGTAATGGGATAATTTACTCGTCAAATTGTTTTTTAGAGTTCACCCTCCAAATTTCAGCAGTGAGTTGCAAACTGCTATTGGGTGTTGAAGATGTAGACAAGGGCCAAATCCAGTATATTCCTCAAAAATGCATTTACACAGGAGCTGTATTACAATTCACCACATCACATTTGTGGACATCGCAGATAAAGAATCTGCAGAAGTTTAATTTGGCTCTGAACGTTGTGCTGTTCAAAATTAATACTGCAAAAATAGCTGTTTAATTCACTTCAGCTGACTTAAAATACTCCCAAGATGAGAGACATTAAGCAAAATCCATGTGCTAAACGTGACAACTGGTTAGGTCAGGTTGTCTCAATGTATGCATGGGTAATCAGTTAACTTCTGAAGCCTAAAATAAGATGTATTTTAAATTCAAAACTTATGTAACTTTACACATTCTGCCTCCATTTTAAAATAGTTTAGACTGATGAGAGTTTAGTCTGAAGTATCTGAAGCACTCACCTGAGCTGCCTCCAGCATTAGTGGGTGCTTTGTAGCAGTATACGTTAAAGGCCAACAAGCGACAACTCCAGAAAGAACTTACATTTTCAACACAAATTCGCGATGACATGGGTTACGAATTAAAATTAATTAGCATCACTGGCGTAACCCCACAGACCGTCCTGAGCTCCGGCCGCGGGACTGCCCGAGTACCAAGAGCCGCGGGGCTACCGAGTGTCCCACGCCGTGGGACTGCGAACGGCGGCTGCGAAGGACAGCCTTGGTTTTGGTAAGATACTACAGCAAATCCGAGAAATCCAAACGTGCAGGAGTTCTCTGCTGCCCCGCAAGCGAGCGGCCGAGGAGCCGCGCGGCGGGATCGAGGAGAGGCTCCCCGGGCCTCCTGTCGGCCCTGCTCCCGTCCCTCCCCGGGCAGCCCCACACGCTTCGCCCCTCGACCTGCGCTGCACAGGAGCCCCGAGCTCCTCCCTACGGAGGCTCCGAGTCCCTCCCGGGCCGCGCCTGGCTTGCGCAGCGCTGAGAAAGCGGCCGGCCCCGGCGCGCCCGGGCCTACGGGAAACAGCGGCAGCTGGCGGCAGGGCGTGTCCCTTTCCCGCTCCCGCAGCCGGCTCTCCCACCCTTGGGACAGCCACGCACCTCTTTGACGGAGAGGAACTCGAGCAGCGGGAAGACCAAGTGCCGGTCCAAGAAGTGCGCGATTCTGGTGGTCAGGTCGTACTCCGCCATCTTGGCGCCGACAGAGGGAAGGAGAGAGGCGCGGGGCGGCTCTTGTGGGCACTGCGGCTGCGCGGCCCCGCCCCGCCGGGCGGTGAGGCCCGCGCCTGCGCAGTGCGGGCAATGAGGGTGGGCGGGCACTGGGGCCGGGCGCGGACGGGCCCCAGCGAGGAGCCGGAGTGGGGGGACAATGGCCCGGCCCGGCCCGGCCCGGGTACCGCTGCTGAGCTCGAGGCGGCTGTAGGGCCTGTCCGAGTGCGCGGTGTGGGCGCTGGAGCCGGGCCGTGCTCGCCCCTTGGGTTGGGTGAATGCGCCGGTGGAGCGCGTGGGCAAGTGCTGAGCCACGGTTTGAGTCCAGTTTAACAGGGTGAGATCGCTGGAGGGGCGAATGTCTCCTGAAAACAGCCGTGAGGTGTCAGTCCAGCCCCCACATTTTGTGTGCCGTGTGGGAGCTTGACTTGATCTAATCCGGTAAAGAGGATCTGAAAAGGGGTCTAAGCTGTCCTTGGCACCAAGTGAAAAGTTTGTTAAGTGCTGGTCCATGTTGGCCATGGTTCTGAGCTCTCGGGTGAGGCCGTGCCAGATGAGATGCAAAAATGAGGCTGGGGAGCTGCTAGGCAATGGCATGCACAGGGGAATCCAAGCAAGTGCAGAAATGTATTGCTGACTTTAGCAACAGAAATAGAAGAATCGTTTAATATTGATAACTTGCATATTTTTTGTAGCCAGAGTAAGGAAGCGTTGGTACTGGCTGCCCAGGGAAGTGTTTGAGTCACCATCCCTGGACAGAAGATTTGTGGTTGTGGCACTTAAGGACATGGTTTAGTGCTGGGTTAGTGGTTGGACTAGACCTTAAACGTCTTTTCCAACCTAAAAGATTCTGTGATTTACCATGTTAACTCACCAGAACGCTGAAAGATAAAAGGTATGTTTTCCTTTTATGCTTTGTAAGTTTTCTAGAGATTTTTGTTAGGACACACAGTTGAGTTTAGCAACTCAAGCCTCATCTCTTCTCATAAAGCATGACTAAAACCTTTGTTATGAGGAAACTTTTTGTTTCCTGAGCAGAGGCATAATCATTTGTGTAGTGATTCACATAACTACAGACTATGTCTATGGTAGCTACAGTAGCTGTTTATGTGGAATAGTAACTTAATATAGTTGTAGTACAGGTTAATTTTAGACTTGGATGATTTGTTTTAAATGTAAAACAAGGTAAGAAATAAGGAGGTTAAACATTTACCAAGCCATTATTCAGGTAGCTAGGGATGTTCTCCCTATCTTAACAGAACAATGTAGAGGCTATGGAATTAAGGATGTGACAGGCTGGTTTTTAGAGGAAAGTCTTCATTGCATCTTAATGATGTCCTGTAAGAGAAAAAAGTATACAGTAGGAATTAAGTCAGTTCTTCATATGACTGAGTTACTAACACTTCTATATAAATCTGTGGTATGTGTGATTTTGTATTAGTAACATTCTTCTCAGAACATCATCTGTGAGAAAGAATCCCTTTTTATCTACAAGCCAACCTTGTATTTTTCTAACTAGTTGTAGGTACCGTTTGATACCTACATATCAGTGACGACATACATCATCTCTAATGGTGAAAACCAGCCTCCTGTATTATTTTCCCTGCAATAACTATGAGGGTTTCACCAAGGCCTGTTGTTGTTTCTCCTCATGGCAGTGAGGTCACAGAACTGCCAGTGGACAGCAGCTGTGGAGGTGCCAGTGGAAGATCCTCAGCAGAGAAAAGGCTGAACCATCCAAGGCACCGTGCAGTGCTTGCTTCCAGTTGATGAGTGACTGTCTGCAAGAAACAAGTACAGCAACGAGTGAAAAGGTGTAAAGAACTAGCTGGGGACAGCCTTTTAGAAAAAGACTGTTACAACAATATTGTGCCAAGGCAAAGTATGAGAAAAACTGTTTTAAATTCCCTGAGGAAAATATACTCTGTGCCGAGGATTACTGTTCTAAGAAGAGTGTATCTAACTGCTTTAGCTGTACCAACTAGTGAAGGAGCCCTCTTGATGGAAATTGTTCTGAAATACATTTAAGCTTTCATGGCAAAACAGTCTTAACCAGTCTTAACTGAATAACAGGAAATTTGAGTTTATTTTGAACTCTTGCACAGACACCTGACTGAGGAATTATACAAGGCATAGTACCTCTAGGCCAAATTTCATTTTTGACATAGAACAGGCTTGAGGCTGAAGTGCTTTAACCTAGTGAAGTACTTCCCTTCTGGAAATTCAGTCTGCTGTACTGAAGATTCTTAGCACCAGTGTACTTAAGATTGCTAGTTTGGTTAATGGAATAAAAACCATTTGGCTAGAATTATCTAGAAGAATATCTTAAGAAAATCAACAGGAATGTATCTTGCTTAGGCTAAGTCTTTTGATTTCATAATTCCTAAATAGTGAGGAAATTTTGTCTAAAGGATTCTGTTTACATAATTGGTTGTCATTTATCTTATTGTTAACATGACAGTGGAATCCAACATTCTTTGAATTGTTAGAAGTAAATAATCACAAAGAAATACTGGTAAAATGCTTTTCTGTCTCACATTATCAAAGGGAAATTGAATCTATTAACTTCTTCCACATCCTTTGATATGATTCAAACCTTACGTAACTTGTTTTGGGCTTTTTTAAAATTTTGGTATTTGTAATTCAGAAATTATATTTCTGTCTTTTTTCTTTTGACTTCATATCTGAAAGCAAGTTTTAAATCCTGCATTCCGTAAATATTTTTACACTGGTTAAAACAGAAATATTTCTAAAATCAAAAATGTATCATCTAGAGGAATTCATTGCTGTGAACTGTTTCTGGATAGCATTCAAATTTACAATAAGGGTATTTCATAATTGAACTGAATCATCATAAAAAGCATGATTATGTGGATGTGCTATTTAAACTATTAGGAAGAAAAAAAAAAAGGAAACACAAGAGTCCAAAATGCAAGTACTGGACATGGTCCAGTGGAAAAGGACCTGGGGGTGCTGGTTGACAGCAACTGAACATGAGCCAGTGTGCACCCAGGAAGGCCAATGACACCTGGCCTGTATCAGCAGTAGTGTGGCCAACAGGACCAGGGCAGGGATCATCCCTGGGTACTTGGCACTGGTGAGGCCACTTTTCCAGTGCTGTGTCCAGTTCTGGGCCCCTCAGTTCAGGAAGGACTTTTGAGGTGCTGGAGCGTGTCCTGAGAAGGGCAGTGGAGCTGGTGAAGGGTCTGGGACACAAGTCCTGTGAGGAAAAGCTGAGGGAGCTGCGGTTGTTTAGCCTGGAGAAAAGGAGGCTCAGGAGGGACCTTATCACCCTCTACAGCTGCCTGACAGGAGGGTGTAGCCGGGTCAGGGTTTATTCTCTTCTCTCAAGCAACGAGGGACAAGACAAGAGGAGGTCTTAAGCTCTGCCCAGGGAGTTTTAGGTTGAACATAAGGAAGAATTTCTTCACAGAAAGGTTGATTGGGTGTTGGAATGGGCTGCCCAGGGAGATAGTGGAGTAACTGTCCCTGGAGGTGTTTAAGGAAAGCGTGGACCTGGCACTCAGTGCCATGGTCTTGTTGACAAGGGGTGTTTGTCATAGGTGGGACTCAATGACCTCAGAGCTCTTTCCAAACTTAATTAATTCTGTGATTCTGTACCACATTATAATTCTATAATTATTTGATACACTTCTTCTGGTTTAAGAATATTAGTTAAGAACTTGTCTAGTATAATTACAATTAAATTAGTGGAGTTACTCTGCATTTTCCTAGTGGAACTAATATAAGCAGGTTTTCCTCACTTGAAAGTATGATCATATTAAAAGGGCAGAAATGCTTACCTGATAGTACTTTACCAATGAGTTCTAGACTGTTAGGCTCTATTCTCTACATTTAATGTGATATTTTCTGTATTTTTGGAAATATTTATCTTACAAAAAAACCCAAACAATTTGTGAAGCTACCGTGTTGCAAGGTTCACTGATGATTTGAATCAAGTTAAGTCAGTCAGGCAATCTGTTTTAAGATATTCTCTGTCAAGGTTTCAGCCAAACTTAGGTTTTTGTAAAACAAGTAAATAAAATACTTTCCCCTCCCCTCCACGAAGGTGATTGGGAAGAACAGACAAAGCAAAGAGATAGTTTAATGTTTACATTCCACTTGTAGGGAAAAGTATTCCCTTTCTCATAGCTTATACTTAAAAGATACCTGTTGGAATAAAAGTTTAAGAGGTGAACCTCTTACGCTTGCAGATGTCTCTGCTGACTGATATCCTCTTAAAGGTTACATCAGGTATCATAATATACTGACACATGATAGGGTTAAAATTATAGTTTTGAAGAAAGCCATATGATATGGGCTTGCTCTTGGTGTATTACCTTGATTTTTTTAGAGAATGTAGTAATATCTAAGGAATGGAGAGGGGGACCTTTTACACAGAAATAGTCCCTTCTTTTCCACCCTGTGGTACAACTTTGTGGACAAACTTGTGTTTGTTAAGGTAATAAGAAAAGATAGAAGAAAATATAAATGTATCTAAGTGTTACCAGCTTCTCCAATTCTGTGCTTTCAAGAGAGACTTCAAAGGCTTGTTGTAAGGCAGAACTATGTCTGGGAATTACAGAATACTTCAGTGAGTTTAGCTGGATTGCTAAGGAATAAATGAATTTGGCTCTGTAATTTTGACATAGTGTACTTTAAATATACAAAACAAGGCAAAGGAAATTGTAAGCAAAGCTTTTTATCCCAGAGTATTGGAATCAGTGAGGAAGGGCATAATTTAATCTCAGATCTTTATTATTGGTGATGATGGATGAGCATGAAAGAAACCAGCTTTGCTTTCCAATCCCAAGTTGTTCACAGGAGAGAGATTTGAAGAAAAACCATTGGAGCTCAAGTATACTTGAGCTGGAGATGAGAGAAAAAAATTAAATTTTTCAAAATAAGCATGTTCTAAAGTTATTTGTCAAAATAGCTTTATACATTAAGAGGTACAATAAATCATGCATTAAGTAACTGGAAATTCTTGCCTCTTTTGATTTGTTAAAAAAAATAAAAAAAAGAGAAAAGGAAAATAAAAGGGAGGAGGGGAAAAGTGAAATTTCCCAGTGGGACATATTTTTAAATATTGTATCCCCAGGATATTTGGGAAAAATAATAGGCTATTATGGAAAAGCTTCATTATAATGAGTGTGCAACAACTTGTAGTGAATATTATTTTCACAGAATCACAGAACATGATGAATTGGAAGGGGCCCTCAAAGGATCATTGGGTCCAACTCCAGCCTTGCACAGGACCATTCCCAAGAGTCACACCACGTGTCTGACAGGATTGTCCAAGTTCTGCTTGAACTCTGTCAGGCGTGGTGCTGTGGCCACTTGCCTGTTCCAGTGCCCAGCCACCTTCTGGGTGAAGAATCTTGTTCTAATATCCAGCCTAAAGCTCCCCTGACACAACTTCAGCCCATTCCCTTGGGTCCTGATAAGCTGACATCTGAAAGAACTCTACATGCCAATGAACAGCAAGCAGTTCTTATTGTATATTCTTTCTCTGTCCTTGACTGTTGGATCAGTTTAGGTTCAGTTATGAAATATTAAACGTTTGTGGAATGATGGTACATGAAAATCTGAGTTGAAGGTGATACAGATATAAATATCGCCAGACTTTTTAAAACAACTAATTGAAAATCGTCTGAAGTTGATACAAATCTGGTTATAGCCATGAGTTTCATGACCCCTGTTTCTGTTCAGTGGCCTTCTTTTCTGTCTCAGATACATTTAAAAGTTTGCTTCCCATTTCATTGTTCAGGCAATGGAGCTTGAAACTATCTTGGCTTAAGACATTTACCTCCAAGTTTCAATATTTTAAAATCTTTTAGAAACCTTTTTAATTCACAGCAAATTGGGAGGATTTTTTTCATTAGGACTTTGGTAAAAGGCTTGTAAACTTCAAGCATTGTATAGCAAGTGGGTGCATTTCTTGAAATGGAAGATTTTCTTGGAGCATTTTCTGAGTAAGGGAGGGTAAAATAATTTTTTGTTACATTCATGTATGTGAGGTAGTACCTGCAGAAGTTTACCAGTTTGTGAAGAATTAATTTTCATTGTTTTCATCTTTTATTGCATTGTGTATTTTTATTACTGCTTTACTTAGTACTCCATTAATTTTTGTTTAATTTTATTACTTCGTTGTTGGTCATCTTCCTTTCAGTAAGTACGGCACTTTATGGATACCATGTTGCTCTAACAAGGGCTGCAAATATGTAACATTCACAACCCTAAATTTGACTCCTAAGCAGAGAATTGTAAAGTACCTGAGCAAAAGTAATACCCACATTAAAACACTGCATGCCCTGCTTGCCCTCTAGGTTTGTAAGGAAAAAGTCAGCTCTGACCCAGAAGTCCACAGCTCTTAACATAAGCACAGCACAACCTTTTTAGAAGCCCTACTAACTGGAACACAGATAGATCAATGCCACAGTAAATTAGTGCTCAAGTACGCTGCGTGAAGAGCTTAGGGGTGGAACAGGGAAAGAGAGATGTGTTTTGCCTTCATACATGTTCCGTCTTTTTTAGGTTCAAAATCCATAGTTCTGTAATCAGGTGGTGGACCTGGCCAAACATTTCACATCAGAAAACAGTTTGGAATCAAAACAAAGTGGAAGGGAGCTGTTACTCTTCTACTTATTATTTTTCCACATACATTTTTTTTGTATAATCCATCCCACCTTTCACCCTGGCTTAGGTTGCCAAATAGGTAATTTCATCTGTGTGGGGTAGTGTTCTCTTGTAGCAAGGCTGCATTTTAAGAGAAGAGAGACTTGGAGTTGTTGTCCGGGCAAGTGGGCAGGGCAGATGTGGTACTGTAGGAATATGGTCTGGACATTCATTTCAGGTAAGAGCTTACAATTAAAACTTAGGATGAGCTTACAGTGAAAACCAGAGGCACTCTTTTAATACGTTTCCTGGCAGCTGCATATTTACCTGTATTTACTGAAGGAATAATTTGTCATTTCTCAGGATTGTTGTCTGCTGTCAGCCTTTTCAATTAATTGGAGTCTAGGCTGGCCCTGGTAGCATGGAGGATGGGGTGTCAGAGATTGCAGCCCCATGTCCATTCTCCTGCCCAATTCTGTTCTAGGACAGGACTGGAGCTGCCAAGCCACATCCTGCCTGCCTGTAGCAGCTTCACTGAAGTGAGTAGCTTGGGAAAAGGTGATGGTGAATATTTGCGGGTAGTGCTAGGTTCCTTTGCTGTGGGAGCCTCTGGGGTCTATGAAATGGGTTTAAGGGCAAACTGTAGACATCAGATGAGCAAGCTGTATAAATACAGGCAGTATTTTTCACATTTGGGTACCTTATTGTACCTGTCTTCAGGAGGTCATGGTAATGGTTGCAGTCACCATGGCAAATCCTACAAAAAAGCTGTATTCAAATTAGTCTACTATATCCACAGCCTTGCATCAGTGTCAAACAGACAGCATTTGTTCAGGAAGGACAGGACTCTGCTACAGGTTGCAGAATAGTACCCTGTAACATTCATGGGCAAGGCAGAGGAGCCAACAGCCCATGGTGGATCTGGTTATTTGGGTTCATTCAAGAACCAACAAGATTAACGGTTTTACTTTAATTGATTATCTCACATGGACTTGCTCACCCCCAGCATTATATTCAGTAGGTCTTGGCTTCCCTTCCCAGTAGGGAGGTCGCAACTGGTGCAGGAATGCTGGAGCCAAAGTCATATTGGATCCTCACGTGCTGCTGCTCGTGGCTGCTGGCCTCAGGCATTACAGACCAAGGTCCCTGAGCACCCCCTGGCAGTTGTTTCCACACAAACCCCCTGACCCCTGAGATCTTTCCTCCAGCTGGGATTTTCAATGCCTTCTTTACAGGCCTCTTTTTTTCTCTCCAAAGCCATGTCTTTTTTTTTTAGGGAAACCTTCTTTGAGGCCCCTAATCTCCCATTTTCTCAAGTAGTCTACACAATGCATGATCAGCCTCCTAATTGGGGGTTCTGTCTCTGTATTAATTGGAGGAGTTGGGATGGGCCACTGTTCAGTCACAATGTTATCAAAATTTATATCCAGACTGTACTGGTTGCCAGTGGGAAGTAGCAATCTTCCTGAGGGTTCAAAAGTTCAGTTTCAGATATTCACACAGGTATAGACACAGTTATTGCCTGCCTGCTATTGCCTAATTTTTTTTTTCTTTTTCATTCCTACAACAGTAATGCACCAAAGATGCCTGAAAATACAAAAAGAAACCCTGGCTGTTCTCGGGCTTTGTCCATGGGAAGTGGACTGCGTCACCATGCTAACCACAAGAAAAACATTCCAGTCTTACAGTGTTCCCTGTACTCATTTCAAATTAACTTCTCCAGGAGGGATAACATTTTAGGCGCATTTGTTGAGGAGGAAAATTGAAGCAGGGAGATGATAAAGACTTACTGAGAGCTAGCACAATAGCTTGGTGGCAGGACCAGGAAGAGAGGAAGAGATCTGACCTCAGTCTGGTCTCTTGGAGTACTTAATTGTTGTAGGGGCCTCCAGTCGGTAATGAGTCTAAGACAGTGGAAAGCACAATTTCTCACGGGGGCGGGGGTTGTGGTGAAGATGTTCATTTCTCTCCTTTTGTTCCAGGGCTGTCTTTGAAGGCATTGTTCTTCCACAGCTGCAGTAGCCTACATTCATTGTGATAATTGTGGGACAATACATAGAATGGATGATTGATACATGAGATAAAGTTGTGTAAGAATATTACTAGACGATCATATGGAGATAATAAATTACACAAAGACAGCTCAAAGAAATAAGCTAAGGACAATTTAGTGGTTACAATGTGAGAAATCCGAATAGGGATAAAAATGGGTAAGAGAAACAGCAACTAAAACATTTGCTGAACCAAGTCACATAACAGGACATGAGTTGAAGTATTAAAGGTAGGTGTAAGTAGCTCATGGGCAGAAAAGGAAACAAATTCTCTGTGCTCATAAAGAGCTCTGTACTCCCCACACACCCTGTCATCCTTTTTCCATGTCAGAAGGAGGTGTAAGTGGACTTTTTTCTTCTGGTAGGAAATCCAGGTGTACTAGCAGAGTCTGGATATTTGGGAGGTTGGGACCAAGAGACACCACAGAGCTTGCGGACCAGTCTGGATATACTCAAAGAGGCAAGAAGGTGCCACAGTAGAGAGATTGCTGCCTTACAAATCATGAGGTGAACTCAGTGTTTTTGAAGCAGAACACATGTGGGTGTTCCTACCTGAACAGTATAAGATATAGAAAGCAGTGAGCAGGCAAAGTTTGGTTTGGGTTTGATTTTTTTAATTTACTTTTTTTTTTCTGAACCACCCTTTGTAAATTTGTTGCCAGCTCCATGTTAAGGCTTTTGAGAGACAGGCTTTCTTACATTTTCCAACTCTTTAATTCTCCCTGTTTATCAATCATACTATATGGCCTTGACAGTTTGAACTCTCAGTGAATTTAGTTTTAAGAACACCTTGAAAAATTTTATAACAAGTTAAAAGAGTAAAAAAGAGAAGATTAAAAAAGAGAAGACACAGCCTGCAGTGAGGAGAAATTGTTACTACTAAAGGAATATCTGAAGATACTAACTTGTTATTAACATATCTCTACTGAGTCCACCACTTATGTTTTTTAGCAGATATGTAATAAACATGGCTGCTTTAGGAAGATATATTAGAAGGAGAAATGGTTTAGACACTTCTGTCAAATAATCACCAGGTGATTGTGGGCTTCCCTTCCCTCTGAGAACAACAGCTACTCACTAGTGCTGTGGTCGCCTCTGTGAGCTTGCTCAGAATCCCCATTCTACATACAGCCTCAGCCAGGAAGGTGAAGGGAAAGCTGACTTTCCTTCCTCACTATTGTACTTCTAATACAAATGTTGGTCTGTACCATTTGTATTACTGTTTTTAGTCAGCAGACCATGATGTCTCAGATCTCAAGAATTACTCCTTCCTTGCCTAACAAGACTGGTATTTCTGAATGTCTGGTATATCCTGTAGACAAGTCTTCTGTGGGACAATATAATCTTAAGGAGCTGGATCCAAACTTGTTGAAGGATGTGGGATTTGTCAATTGACTTCAGTGGTTTTTAAAGGCTCAGAAACAGATCCAGGATTTGGCCCAGAGTGTTGGTGTAACAGATAATACTGCCTGCAGCACCACGGCATTTTCGCCGCTATATTAAATCACCTTAAGACATTTGAAGAGGTCAAATTTTTCTTCCCCTCCCAAAATACTGAAAACATCCCAGTTGCCTATGCTGATCTTTTGCAATGTTGTTATTTCTGAAATACAGACATCCTGAGCTACATACAGGCACAGAAGGTTGTTAAACTTACGTGTTTTAAATTTGGAAGCAAGGTTCGGTCATGATGTTATGTGTTAAGTTTCATCCCCCAGGGAAAGTGTGTGTGTGGTTTTTGTTTTGCTTCTTTTGGTTGGTTATTTTTTTCAAGCTGACTTATTAGGCCCTGAAAAATGGAAGTGCTGATATAATCTGAAATAGTATTTCCTGAAGGGCCCTGTTAAGAGCAGTATTCTAAAAGTCTAATAAGTCCCATTGTGAGAGTCATTTGTCATTTTATCCCTACAGGCAAAATTTTAAAGGTTAGTGAGGGCTATTTGTCAAAGGTAAATGCTGCTTTAAATTTTGTTTCCAAAAAACAAGCATTTTGTAAATATTCCTAGTTGTCCTCTTCAGATTATCTTGGTTAAAAAAGTTTGGAATGGGATAGATGGAGAAGAAAGTGTCTAAAGTGAATTTTTTATACACTTAATTATGAAGAACAAATTTTCTGTATAAAAAGTTTCAACTGAGCCTGCACACTTTTTGGTCTGTGTGTAAAAACTCCCTGTGCCAATAGCCAATACTTGGAAAAATGCAGGTATTTTAAATAGGATTGATTTAAAAGGGGAAACTGCTGCATTAGTGACTAAAAGTGTAGGAATTGTGTATCTTGCTGTTTGTTCTTCTCTAGATGTGAATGATGTCTTGAAATTCCAAAATGTTATCAGGATAGTTTCAAATGTTTGTATTTGTTGATGGAAATTAAGCTTCCAGTCTGGTGAATTCCTTCTTCTTAGCTCTGATAGGATTTAATAAAGTTTCGACATACAAAGTATTTGCAATAGTAGGAAAAGGGCTGATAGAAGAATGCTGCCTTTACAGTATGATCTGTGGTTATTGTCTTTCAACATGTTCTTTAAAGCATAATGGTATGAAAATGCTTACAAATGGAAATCATATTCCACCTAACTACAGCATTGGCATTTTACAGGGAGGTGGGTAAGAACGTTTCACTTTTTAATTAGACCAGTCTAAGGGGGTTTTCTCTTTTTCGTCAAGTTACTAGTTATTTTTTCTGACTGTGCAAAATAGGAGAGTTTAGATAGCTGAATTCATAGTAAACCTGTTGTAGGCTTATA
Organism: Climacteris rufus; assembly: GCA_013398175.1. NCBI lineage: Eukaryota > Metazoa > Chordata > Aves > Passeriformes > Climacteridae > Climacteris > Climacteris rufus. The sequence goes on along the minus strand of VZRZ01001596.1, from coordinate 15,562 downwards.
GGATCTGATTTAAAGTAGCCCTTAGAGCAGTGATAGTCCTGTGTAGCTTGGTAACGAGTCACCCCAATTCATAAAACAAATACTGAAACAAAAAAGGGAGTACTTATTTTCCTAAATTTTTAATCAGCCAACCCTTCCCTAAAGATGGATCAAATCCTCTTCTTTAATTTATTCAGCATAAATGAATTAAATTGAAACTTGATTAGCCCACAGCTGGGAGAATCTCTCTGCAATGACTTGGAACACTTGCTAGGGATTAACCCCAAATCCCAATTCTTCTTCACTGCCTTTTCTAGTACCATCATTTGTTCATGGTAAGAGACTTTAGAGTCCTTCTTTTGGAGGTTACTCAAAGACTTATGTGCCCTTCAGCATATAAACATTCTAAAATGCTAATCTGTTATGATTAGACTGAATTCATCAGTAAGAATTTTCGGAGAATTGGTTTGTGATTCAATATTTATGAAGTTGAAGTGTATGTTGCACAAAACTATTATTATTTAACTCTAAGCAGTAGAAGTATTGCTATAATTGTAAAGTCATAATTCCATTAGCTTGCTGTCAAAGCTATGGCTGTGTCTTTTCTGCTAAAGACAGAAGCCCTTGTGAAAGTCCTTGCTCATTATTGAGAATTAATAGGATAATACTATGCAGTTAAGTATGAAAAGTTTTATTCTTACATCAACAATATGTTAATGTAAGCATAACATTAGCCTGTTAACAGACTGATTTCTTCAGAATAATCATCATATGTCTAGTGGTTTTAGAAATTTCACAAAGAAGTCTCATTTTAAGGCCAGATCATAGCCAAAAGGTGGCAGTATTCTATTCAATATTCATTTACAAAACAGTATAAAAATGCATGTATTTATTGACACTTTGCTTCTAATATCAGATCAAAATGGATGATTGTATCCTAAAAATAATGTTGGTGTATGAAAAAGACTTATTTAGAATGAAAGTAGAAATTAAATTTCTTGCTTATACCTTAAAGCATGCAAAAAATAATCTAGTACATAAATTTTAATTATTAGGTGTTTAATGTTTCACATGATACCTACATTGTCACTAAAATATGACTTTGGGACCTGGGGGTTTTTATGGAGTGCTTAAGAGCATTAGAACTTCTTCTCTAAGTGTTGGCAGAGTTAACTCATCTTACCTTCAAAAAGGAAGAAATTAATCTCCACATGCTTTTAATATGAGCCAAAACTGCTGCATTAAAACCGATTTGTTTTATACACCCTAGAGACTGGTAATATTTTTCATAAAGTAAGCATGGGCTTTTTTGTGCTGAGACAACAATAACTTGAGGAATTGTTGAAATATTGCTCTTCCTGCCTGCCAGGTTGCTTAGCTGTACATCAATGGTTTGTGTCAGAGTAGACTGAGATTAAAGTTTGACTGTTAGTGGGAGAGAATGCTAACAAGTGCAATTATGTTCAAGCAAATGTTTCCATGTAAATTTTGATCCATAGTTATGTCAGATGTAAATATGAATTTTTTGTACAGAGTAAGTTTAAGTCCAATAGAGTAAATAAGTATTCTATTTTAGTATATGAAATACTTTAAAAAATCACTTATTGTCAGAGTCTTTTAGAAATATTTAAGAATCAAGGACCTGTTCTCCAAATATTGGCCAGTCCATTTTTCTGTTACTATTTTTCATCCTTTTTTCAGTATTGAAAATTTTTCATAAATGTTATATGTGAAATGGAAGAAAACTTGATTCAGTGGGCAGGACGTGGGAAATCCAATTGAAATGGTACTGCTTTTTAATATGCTTCCATATTCACCTCCAGTAGAGTATAATTCACACCTATCAATCTTTTGTAATGTCATGCAAAATGAGGTACAGTTCCCAAGGGAACTGGAATTAATAAGACTTTCAATACAGCACTGAGTTCTCTGTTTTGCCACTTGATTTTCTCCAATAGCCCACTCTCTGCAACTCTGAGGGCAGTTTCTTTTTCCAGAAAAAAAGGATGACACACGTTTTTGTTCAAGAATAATTTTGGTGTTCTCATATGGACAAGAAGGTGTTGTGAAATTTAATTCTTTATATAATCAAATAAGGCAGAGCACTGTGTCAGTACCACATACTCTGGAAACATCATGAAGGTAAGAATGAAGGTGTTGCACAAGCATAGTTGGATACCACAGATATAACTAAGAGACTGTTCAGAAGACCCAAATGGATTATTTTTTTTAACAACAAGTCATCAGTTTTTAACAAAAAGTCCTAAGGAAGTACAAGTGTGTAAATGCTGACTTTGCTAATAATCTGTTTCCTGCTGGGCTTCAGTGTCTGTGATCCATATACTTCTCGAGTTTATTCCCAGAGTGTTTTAGAAAAGCTTACTTGTACAGAAAGGCCTAGAAATTTCTTGAAATTATTCTGGGAGCAAATCCAGATAGTGAAAACTCTGGGATGTGTTCTTGTATATGGATATTGAAAAGAACCATTGCTCATGGCAGTGTGTTCCCAAGATACTGAAGATATATCCCTAGAGGAGAGGAGGCAAATCTTGTCAGTGATGCATCACAATTTAAGCAAATTTGGTCAGGAAGCACAGCACAACTACAGTAATGGTATTTTTACATTACACTTCAAATGGTGTGAGCACATCTCTATCTAAAAGCAATGGCACATACTTTAAAGAAAATTGTCCTAGAAGTCATCATGTAGGTTAAAGATACTTTATGCACGTGTAGTTACATAAAAGAGCAGATGATGCTCACTGTTTTCTTTCTGTAATTAAGCTAGCAGGGGGTTATGCATTCAGGTATTAGTCTTAGCAGTAAACTTCTTTGTGATCATATATAAATAGAGCTCTAGGTTGAAGTTTTGTCTGCTAAGAGTAGGATGAGCTCCCTGAACAAAACAGAACAAGTAGGGGAAGGATTTGGAAGGTTTTTGTGTTCGTGCATGGGAAGAGGTTTGCATCTGCTGAATGCATGTGTGCTCTATACCATAGATCTGCTGCTGTGGTTGGCCGGTGCCTGTGCACTTGTTTCTAGGGGCTGCTTGTTCTGCTCTCTAGACCGGCTGTGGTTTCCTGTTGAACTTCTGCCTTTGCCAACACCCTGTTTGGTCTGGATGCCAAATGCAGCAGTAGGTGGAATTGGGCAGGCTGTGCACATGGATGGCCATTCCTGAAGTGCATGTGTTGCATCACGTATGCCCACCGGGAAAGAGTTATCCCTAAGACTTGCTGATACATCAGTAAAAATATAACTGACTTGCAAATTTTTGTCTTCTGTGTTCCTCCAAGAAAAACTTGTGATGTGCAATAAATTTGCAGTTATTACAAAACTGTGTTGGTGTTTCTGTACTAGACCTTTTAGGAACTAAATTCCCAGCAGTGTTTCCAAGCTTCAGTTCTGATCAAACAGAATTGTTTCACTTTCATAGATAAACATTTAATTGGTGGGCAAAATGTGCCAAAATCTAGTTTATTAAATTTGTGTGCCTCTACTCAGGATTGCTTTTGGGGAATGAAGGCAGGGCAGAACGTAGGTTCTAGGAAATTTTGTGCCTCTTAGGAGTTTTGATATTATTTAACTTGAGCAATAAAATGCAAATCATTCTAACAAGGGAAATATAATTCATATGGAACAGTGCCCAACTCTCTTGGAAGTTGTAGGGAGACTTTTCAGGGACTGAGCTGGAGTTGGGTACACCAGCACCTCCTCTGAAGACACTGTTAAAAATGTCCTTGCCAAAGAACATAAAGACTGTGGCACTCATCCTGTACTGTGAAATAGTAGAAACTGCAGGTTTTTTCCTAACATTTTATTCAGGTCACACATTTTGGAGAAATACATTTGGTGAATGTCATCGTGCACTTAATATATATTTTTCTCTAGAGGATTTGGGGGCATTATTTTAAGGGCTGCTTTTCATTATGCTGTATGCTTTATTATAGTATTTTAAATTTCCATTTTTCTACCTAAAATTTAGAATGTTTTTAGGACATTTTTCTATTTTTGGAGAAATTCCCAATTTTCAAATTTCAGTTACACTGTACAAGGGAGAAACGTCTTGTTCGAGTCATCACATTTTCCTTCAGGTATGTATAGGAAGGACTTGAAAGAGGATTATTCCATGCTAGAGCTTTGAATTGGCATAACGTTGTGGATGGAGCCTTTTGCAGTGGACTTCCCTGGCTTTAGAGAATTTAAAAGAGTGGAAATCATGAGATACTAAGATAGGAGGATTGCTAAAACTTAGAGCTAGCTCCTTTTGCTTCCTATGAGCATGATCTGGTAAAACCTTAGTTAAACTGCCCAGATGGACAGTTATTCTTGCATGAAGCAGCCACTATGTCACATTTTGTCTCAATTTCTGAGTTCACGTGTAAGTCAGTTTTTAACCTGATTCACTGAGGAAGTAAAGCTTCTGCTGTCATGCTGCAGGTACCCCTGTTAGTCCCTTTGTAACCTGCAGCTCAAATCAGGCCAGTTTAAAAGTAGGGTAGAGACATCCAAAGGGAAAATTTTATGCAGTAATCCTAGGGACTGAAGACAACCCCTGAACCTGTTTGTTCTTCTGCCAGAGAATGAGAGACTTGATTTTCAGCTGGGTTTCCTGGCAGACAAGTAGAGCTACACTTTCTTCAGACCATCAGGTGTGTAATCAGTGGCAAAATGTAGAGCATTATGTCTCTCATCCAACAGAAAACAAATACAAATAGATAAGAAGGACTTAAAGATATGATTGCAAATTGTGTTTGTGTTGAGGGGCAGGAGGGGGCTATTGGTGTTCAACCCCGAGACACAAAGACAAAATCAGCTTTTCTTTTTTAAGAAATAGTTGATTGCAGCAGATCAAATGTTTAAACACTTACTAATAATTGCTATCTAATGTATCTGCAGTTGAAAATGTACCCCTCTACTCAGCCCTAGTGAGGCTGCATCTGGAGTATTGTGTCCATTTCTGGGCTCCTCGTTACGGGAGAGACATGGAGCTCCTGGAGCTGGTCCAGCTGAGGGCTACAAAGATGATTAAGAATCTGGAGCATCTCTTTTAGGAGGAAAGGCTGAGGCATGAGGGCCTGTTCAACCTTGAGAAGAGGTGACTGAGAGGGGGCATCATAAATGTCTGTAAGTACCTGAAGGGAGGGTGTCAAGAGGATGGAGCTCTTCTCAGTGGTGCCAAGCAATAGGACGAAAGGCAAGAAGCAGAAACTGATGCACAGGAAGTTCCACTGGAACATAAAGAAGAATTTCTTTACTGAGTGGTTAACTGAGCACTGGAACAGATTTCCCTGAAGGGTTGTGGAGTTTCTCTCAAGAGCCATCTGGACATAATTCTGTGCAATGTGTTCTAAGATGATCCTGCTTGAGCGGGGAGGTTGGACCAGATGACCCACTGTGGTCCCTTCCAATCTTACTCATTATATGAATATATAGCCACACAAGGTAAAGGAATTTAACATCAAAGAACTTAGTACTATTGGACAGTTACTCTCAGTTTTGTGGACTTCTGTGCTGAGTCTCAATCATCCTAAATTTGTCTGAAATTATTAAAAAATCTACTTAATAGTAGAACTTTAAAATGTTGAAAATCCTTAGAGAAAAGGATCCTCTAAAGAGACAAGGCATATCCATATGGTTGATGAAGCTTAAAATACCTTACTTGATCTTTCTGGCAACCAGCCTATAATCAATCTGCAACAAGACCTTTCTATGTATCAGACTTTAGAAACTGCTGAACTCATGAGAAGTATGAAAGTAGAAGTGAACTTGCTCATACTTCTTTTCCCATAGTGGTGAAGTAATGATCTAATGCATGACTGAGGGGAAAGGTATGGGTAGTGCTGCTTGAAATCATGATCCCAAGGGCCTTGCTCTTTTGGGTTTAGGTCAAGACTACAGCAAAGATGGTGTTTTCTATTCCCTTAAAAGGATGTCTGTGTTGCTAATGCAGTTCCTTGGAAGCATGATTAGTTACTCAGAGGAAAATGCTTGTCCTCCGATTGGCAAAATATATGTAGAAATCACAGCTGTTACTGCAAACAAGATGAAAATGCACTCAATAGCTGTAAACTCTGAGCTTGAACAAAAACTGTCTAGCCCTAGCTATTGCTATTCCGGAGGTTAAAATTTCTTTTCATGTATGTGTTGCTCTGTCCTGCCTGAAGATAAAAGGGTATAGATTTTGAAACAATGGATTGTGTATGTAGGTACAAAATTTAATGATATCCTGTAATGAAAATGTTCAAGCTGATTTGTACAATGTTGGCATAAATGGAAGCAGTATCTGTTTTTCATAGAAAAGCCAATAGGGTGACTGGTTGCCTGCTTGAGTATAGAAACTCACATGAAACAGCCCAAAGCAGAACATTTTGCAGATAGTAGGGTTCCAGAATTTACAATACACCTTAGCTGGCAAACTATAAAACACCATTAGGATGTCTTACAAGGTGTCTTCATATTTGCAAGCATGTTTCTAGCTATCCTGTGCATTCATAAATCATTATACTTTCAAGGCTTGCTAACAGAACTGTAATTAAATACTGCTTGGCCAACTCCTAAAACTGCAGGCTTGGAAGTAAGGAGTGATTCGACAGGCTGCTTTATACACAAAAACAAGCCATCTCATTTCACTAAAATAAAATTCACTTTTCCAGATTCTAATCATCAAAGTTCAAAGTAACTTGGAATACAATTCAATGTATTTGTATTTTGGTTTCACTGCTCGTAGCACAGTATATCATCTTACTGACATTAGTTATGCTGAAATTAAAAGAGAGTTGTAGGGTCTGTATCAAAATACAGCTGGAACATTATCTGCCTCATTAATTGTAATGGAACTACTCACTGAACTAGAGTGAAAAAGACAAATTAATGCACATTTAAACCCATAAGTTCAAGTGTAATAATTTTCATTGACATAGAAACTTATACAAAGGAAAGCCCTTCTGTTTCTGCAGATCTTTGTTACAAACAAGGAATAGCTAACTTCAGGGTATGTTAAAATGACCCTGGTGCATAACAAGTCATGTAAAAAAAGGAATTGTCTCATAAGTTGAGAGAAAGGAACAGAAAAATAAATTTTTACAGGATATACTTTTTATTCCCCCGATCATGCTAGAAGTATAATTCTGTGACCAAACTTTTTTCATGTCTTGATTGATTGATCAACTTTTGCTTCAGTGTTCCTTAGCTATGATTTTGCCACTGACAGCAAACATACTAAATAGAAATGCAGTGTGGCAAATACAGATCGATTATAACAATCCAAACTGTTGATTTAGAAATTTACAGTTCTCCTTGTAGAACATCAGAAATATTTTGCATAGGAAGCACTTGTCAGTATTGCAGAAAGCCTTTCAGAGCTCAGAGGTAATGCAGTAGATCTAGATTGTATGGGCATCAGGGAGATGAGCATCTCATCTCCTAGAGAATTCCAGCTGTTTAGCACAGGGCTTAGAGCAGGTGTCTTACACAACCAACCTGAAGCAGAATAGTAGAAAGAAGCATCTTGCAGATTTATTTTTCCTCTAGTTTTGAAAGGCCTTTGTCTTTACTTGGCACAGATGTTCAGAGGTAGCATATTTCTTATTTTCAGGCCAGTATATATCCTGGAATAGGCTAAACTTTTCCAAAACCACCTTAAAACCTGCCCTGTTCTCAGTGATTTTAGGAATATGACTTTTAATTTAGGACAATTTGTAAAATCTCTCTTACATGCTTCAAGTACAATGTAGGTGCAATTTACCCATGGTAAAATGGAAGAGCAGTCTTGGATCAGGTTTCATCTTGCCCATTCCTTCTGAGTTTTAGGTATTCTAATCACCTTGGCCATTAATAAGGTTGTTGGCACAATCATCATGGTGGGTTTTAGCAATGAAAAAACACCAAATGACTGCATTTCAATGAAACCTTGGGACATAAGCTTGGGAAGTAGTGGCCATCTCTGAAACTCTGTTTAATGTGCCACAGCATTCTGAGTTTGACACCTTAAGTCTAACTTCTCTCAGAAGAGGGAGATTTTTAGACATGCTTTTTTGATGTTACCACTGACCACAGAGGAGAAAAATTTCACTGCCAGTATATTCATGTTAAAGCAACTTTCACTCTAGCTTTGGTAATATTTTTCAGTATGACAAAAAGTCAAGATCAGTGGCCCCCACTGACTAGTCTTTCAGATCTTTCTGCATATCAATCAGAATTTAGCCTTTAAATGGGAGTAAGTAGTTCTGAGGAGCTTAGTTTTAGAATTATTCATGTTACTAATGGTAACTGTAAATAAGTAGTAGGTTGAGTAATTTAATTCACTAATGTGCAAAGAATGCATTTAAAAAATGTTTTAACCATTACTGGGTAACTAAAGACAAAGGCACCATGAGGGATAGGTGGCTTTTAATACTGTTTGCAAGTAAAATTGTCTCATTTTCCCCTTTGTTTTCATCTAGATTTCATTTTGCATTGTATTGGTCAAAGGAGGCATCAATAATCATTCCAGTTTTAATGCTATCATCCCTGTGTCCTCTGTGACTTGGGACTGCAGATCTTGATTATTTTGAATGTTCCTGATGTCAGTACATCCATGCAGGACTGTAACTGGAAAGAGAAAAATCTATGATGCTGCTGTGAGTTGTTCCTAAGGGAAGAGTTGCAAAGCCAAGCAGTTCTCTGGGGTGTTAGACTACATGTCCCATAACACAGTCTGCCAAATCTGTATATCAACATTGGAGACTTGGTGAATTTTCATCATCTGCACTGAAAAAATAAATCTCTTTAGTGATCCTGTAGGCAGTATGGAGGTGAAGAGTCATTAGAACATACAGTAAGTAAGTCTCTGTATCCCTTAAACTTTTCTTTACGTGGGTAGTTAAACATTGTCAGAAGCCTGGCGTGGTTCACGAGCAGGATTCCTTCTGTTGATGTCAGTTGATAGCTCCTATGAGGGGCTGCCAGGAGAGCAGGAAATCACTTGCTGTCCATACAAAAACACGTTGGCCCTCATGCCTGGCCCACGCAGGCAGACGTGGGAGAAGTGCACCTGTACGGGAGGCTCAGGTGCAGCCTTTCTGTCCTCTTCTCAGTGACAGTTTCTGTGTTTTCACACAGCTTTCTGTCAAACTTTAAAATCAAACCAACTTTATGGAATTCAGAGCTTGCTCGATGCAGAAAGATTTGACTTCAATAATTTGCGAAGCCTTTTTTAAACTGCTGGTGAAACCTTGACCATGTTCCCATCAATGGGAAGGTTTAAAGGCTGGTGGTTACCACTGACGTGACCAGGATTAGACTTTTGCCTTGTGGATCTGTGCTTGGCATATAATTAAGTTTCCAATACTTTTTAAAGGTGCTGAAAATGTGCAGTGCTCGTTGGCTTCTGTAGGACTTTGATAGGATGTTCACATTTCAAAAGAGAGACTTTTTTATCTGCTAACTTCTGATAACAATTTAAGAGCAGTTTTAGATTTTTTAATTTGATCTTTCAGCTACTCCATTAATTTAAGGAAAGCAGTAGTACCTGTCCTACCTGTAGCTGCTACTAAGGTAAGCACACAGAAATCCCACATCCTTGTACAGCAGTCTAGCAATTTGCTGAAAGTGCAAATATTCTCACTTCCTTACCTGTGAGCTGTCAGCTGGGATTTCCCTTATTTTGCTGTATTGTTCCCTGCTTTCTCTTTTTGCTCTTGCTGTTAATAAAAAGCTCAATATAAAAATAAAACTGTGAAAATCAGAACTGGTGTGTGAATATGACATTCAAGAGGTTTTTTTGCCTTCTTTATAAGAGGTAATATTTGCTGAGTATAACCAGTATGTATGGCTCTGTGGGTGTGCATACCAGTGCACGTTCCTGAGTCTTTTTGCAATAAACTACATGATCATACTTTAGCTTTTGTGATCCCAGAATCTTAACACCACCTTCCAGCCAGTGACCCTGTAATGAATGTTGCATTTACATTACCAAATCTCATCACCATATGGCCATGAGTGCTGTGGGGCTCAGAGCAGTCAGAGACTGCTGTAGTTAGGTCTGTGAAATAAAATACAACTCCTGTTCTTAGGTGAGCTGTTTCTGCAAAAATGATATTTAACAATAAGGATGCTAAGGAGAAACTAATTTGAACTGAATTTTTCATAAGGAAAATAGTTTGTTAAATACTGACAGAGAGACTGAATAAACTGCCTGAGTTTTGTTTCCTTTTTTTGGTAAATGTACATACAATGAACACAGGAAGATAGCTGTACAAGTAAAGAGATTGCTATTAACTGCCAGGGTGCATCTTTTTCAATAAAGCTATCCATGTGCTTTGAGGAGATAGTTAAGATTGTTTTTCCTCAGAATGATTAGTGACAAAGGACATAGAACCAGACACCCAGGCTGACTTTGAGGATGAGTCATTCAGACACAAATATCAAGTAAATCCAATAATTTTCTTTGTACTTCTCTGAAATGATGGTTTAGTATATAGCCCATCAGTGACAGATTTTTGGTCCAGCATCTATAGTGTCCTTTCTAAGGCCTTATGGGTTTCCTTTCTGATACAGTGATATTTTTTCATATCTTAAGAAGACTTAGTAAAGGAGATTTTAATTTAAAAACAGTTTAATGTCTTTATAAACTTCTGTATGTTACATATGCATAAATAATTGCTTACCTGATGAGAGATATGACAAAGAACCATTTCTGTATATAGTCTACTAATTCTACTGAAAATACTTCATTATTCACTGTAAAAATGCTTTTACTACAGGGTAAGTTATTATCATATATTCACAGATGTTTCAAAGGATGACATTTGCACTATCATCTTTGGAAGACTCTAGATAATCAAAGAGGAACATGGGTATGAACTTTTCCTTGATTCACAGCCTACTTTCAATGTGCCCCTTTCATTTTAAATTCAGTAAGGAAAGAAATTACTTGATTCTAGTGCTCTTCTGTTCCTCCATCAATTCATGTGCTTGTCTATCAGTCCTCTAATAGTTTCTTAACTGGAAACCAAATTTGACTGAGGATTAGAGGTCCCAAAACTATTAAGGTCTTACACATTTCATGAAAATTGATACTAAAGGAGTGAGACTCAAGTCAGTGTCCCGCTGAGCAAAGCTCACTCACAACTTGCCACAGGGAATCTGCATAACCAATTGCAAGCCCATGCTAGTATAGTTAAACAAAAGTAAGTTGCTAGATCAAGCTTGCTAGATGAAGTTTTAATTTTGTAGTGAACAACAATATTGGGTTTTAAAGTTTTTGCAACAAAAGGTTTTCTTTTTCTTTTTGCATTTGGCCCTCCCTTGACATTTCTGCTTGGCAACTGATTTTTTGCTTCTTCAGCAAGAAGATGCAAATGAGTTTTTAGAACTGCACTTGAATCAACATCTACTGAATTTCAGATAATTTCAAAGTAGCAGCCTGAATATTAAGCTCATGGTTCATGTGTTAGTAGCAGATCATATTCTGTGAGTCATTACGAGGAATCCTGAGAAATTATGGGTTGGTTCCCTTCCATTTTAGATTGATCATTAAAACTTTTATTGGATGACTGATATGATTTGTTTCACAGAGATTAATGAAATCCCTACTGGTAATGTGATAGAGTAATTAAGGTTTGTTACTAGGATAAAATGTGTTGCTTTAGATACTTTCAGCATGGTTTAATTTCCTTGCTTGCCAAAGAACACTTATTTTCACAGCATCTGCCATTTTTAATCTATAAAAGTGGATGGCAGTGTAGCTTGGAGTACATCCTTACTCAAGCTGAAGTTCCACTCATTTCAGGATTAAAATTTTATTGTTAATTATAATGGTTTTAATCTCAGTTAGTCCTCAGTGGGAATAAATATTTGAATAAATCTCTTCACTAAACCATTTGTTCTGTCGAAGCTGAGATATCTAACAGGTCACCCAAAAGGTGCCAGTTGAACGTGATGGATTCAAGCTTCCTGTGTGCCATGGGAATGCAGTATTTCTCACCCCGTATTCACAGGCTTCCAGGCGGGTACCCTGGTACCATGGGTGAATATTGGTAGCCAGCTGGTGCCAGAATCACTGTCCTGCCATTTTGCTTCACTTGCTAAACATTGACATATCACTTCTCCATGGGAGACCTATGTAGGAGTTCCTCTTTATTCAAGCTCAAGGGGCTACAGGAATAGTCCACTGACAGTCATCTCTCTTGCTTCTCTAGGAAGCTGTGCTACTATTTCTGGAAGTGACTCTGCTGTCTGTTCTTTTCACTGGTGCACCTGGTGATATAACCACCAAACACTTTTCTCTACTGATATCCCAGATCCAAGAAGGGCATAGTCAACTCATCAAGCTGTCCTTAGTTAACTTCTGAAGTATCCAGGAGTTTCCTGTAAGGAACCTAAGATTCTCCCACTACGTTGATGCTGTGTGTCTGCTGAAGACTGTGATGCCTGGCCCATAGACCATCTGGTGCAGGATGATGACATCCGTGTTTTACAGGGCTACTACGCTCTGAAACAGAGTGGTCACATCCATAGCGTATGACTTTTCTGAGCTTCAGAGAGTGACCTCACAAGTTGCTATTTTTTATGTGTTTTTCCATCAAAGTAGAACATGTGGGTTGTGTTTCAGCCTTGTAGAGTGGTGATTTTGTTATGTGAATCTTAAGGTATGTGCTGCAGGCTCTGGGGTATGACAGAAAGGAATGTGGGATTATTTGCCATAGTGTTGGAGGACTACACTAAGCAGGACCCTCAGAGTACAGGCTGGTCCATGCTGTCTTGGGAAGTGTTGCTAGTGAGCTATCCACAGAGCTGTCCTCGGGCTTTGGTGTGAAAAGAGCTAGCTGATTTCCTTCAAAGGAAACCTGGGCAGTAAGGTAGCCAGGTGACCTCTACCTGGGAGTTTGTCAAGGATCTAAGCACAATGGGGACATGTCCACTGAGGCCCTGGTGTGACATAGTTCATCCACTGAAAGATAGAATGTCGTACTGGGGTGTTGCAGGATCGGAAGCAGGACACCCAGCTCCTGTGGCAGTTCTCTGCCATCACTAGCGCTTCCAATGCAAATCACCACGTTTCACTAGCTCTGGAAATTATGATCTTTGCTGTTTTCATGGCCTTGGTTATGAGTCTAGCCACAAGGAAAATAAGGTTTAGGGCAGCACAAGAAACTTAAAGAACATTTCCCTTAGCTTGATATAACTGTTTAATAATATTGCTTTGCTTCTAATCATCACTTAGGGTCATTTTCACACTTTTTCCACTTTTGTGGCTTGTAACACTGTACTGAGCTGCCTTCACTACTGGTTAAGACAAAACTCAGTTCGTGTTTCTCACCATTGTTGAATGAAACTATTGTTTTGGATGGTAAAAATAGAATTGGTTTGGTATTGAGATGCTTCTGGATACTAAAATGTTTTCTATCATCTCCAAGCACAGGACTCATGACTAAGCATCATATCAGGGTCTGAGTCATAAAGGACTATAAGTAATGTTTGAATTCATACACACTTCCCTGGAAGCAGTTCCGCAATTGTGTCTTAAAGCTTTCTCAGCTGTAGGTGCATTAATCTGTCCTCACCAAGGGAGAAGTAAGAATTGGTTGCTTTTTCTAGGGCTTATTCTTTTACTTAAAGAAAAATATAGAAGGCATAGTTTATCAGCTTAAGTTTTCTTTTCTTTCCTTCCCAGTGTGTGCCAATGTTGATATTTCAGTGCAAATAAGGAGTGCACTTGGAAACAACATAAGTCCGTACTGACTCTGTTTTCCTTCTCATTGTGGGATGGTTTTGGCACATATGGGCTGGATTCCTTTGGTTGAAACTAAATTGCAGTATAGACTCCCAGAGCACACCTAATAGACTCCAGCCACAATAAGGCATTCAGTCTATGGGGCCAATCTAGAGTTAGTCTAGAAGTCTCTAAAAAAACACCCCAAGATAAAAACAAGAAAAAAATCCTTTAAATGTGTGTACTGTGGATTTCAAGTATTCCACACCAAGTGTTCTACTCTACCAGTGTTGTCCTCTTGGATGTGGAAACCACAGCGCACAATGCAGATATTATGAGAACAGCTTCCTGATCTTCTTACAGAGCAAGAATGTATGGGCACTATACTATCTTGTGGTTAGTATCTAGTTAACCACTACAGCACTGGACCTTGTCTAGACACATACTTGTAATGTATGTTGCCTCTCATAACTAATTAAAATCCTTGTAATTAAAAGACTCTTTGTGTAGGGGGCGGACAAGGAAAGCAGAGAGGGTTTCAGATGTATATTAGTTTGTCTTTACATTGATTTTACCTTTGTTTCGGAGGAACTATTCTAGAGTTGCACTTTTAAACATTGGGAAAATTAAGGACCATGACTTGCCATCCCTATTTTATTTATGTGCCCAAAAATACCTTGGAGGTTATTCAAATAAATGGAGTCCATTCCATTTACTTGACTGTCTGATGGCTTAATCATGCAAATAAATGTGAGGATGATATTTATTTGACTGTCCATCATGTGGTTTCTTTGACTATACAGTAAAGCATACTTTCTTTTTCCCCAAAGAAAAAAATTAAATTAAATGCAAAAAAAAACCAAACCCCACCCCACATTGTAATGCAACTGTTGAGATTTTAAACACACGTTAAGTCAGGACATTCAGAATTATGACTCCCTAGAGCATGCAGCTCAGCCATGTTGTACATGTGGTGTTGATTAAAACACTTGATTTCCTCTCCTTTCTGTACTCCTTTCTCTTCTGAATCTTTTCCTCTTTTTCTTTTAGCTCTTTTATGGTGTCTGTGCTGGGGCTTCTCCATGGGATGGGTGATCCAGCAAAGGCCCTGGTTGACAGGCATGGGAGCAAATCCCATGCATGTGAGACTCTGGCACTGCTGGCAGCGGTTCTGGAGCACAGCAAGGAAAAGAAGGAGCCCAAGGACCAGTTCTGGGGAGGCCAGTACCTCCCTGCATGGGGATAGTCCTACCTCCACTTCATACTCATCTCATGCTAACTGTTCTGTGCTGTCCATACTGAAGCATTTTCCAAATATTTTCCTCTTCTAGGCAACTAGCAACAAGACAAGAGGAAATGACGTCAAGCAGTGCCAGGGAAGATTCAGGTTGGACATCAGGAAGAATTTTTTCACTGAAAGAGTTGTCAAGCACTGGAATGGACTGCACAAGGAGGTGGTGAAGTCACCATCCCTGGAGGTGTTCAAGAAACAACTGGACGCGATACTTGATGCCTATGGTCTAATGGGCAAAGTGGTGACTGTTCAAAGGTTAGAATCACAGAATTACAGAACATGGTGACTTGGAAGGAACCCACAAGGGTCATCAAATCTGGCTCTCTGCATAGCACATCCCCAAGAATCACACCATGTGCCCAAGAGCATTGTCCAAAGACTTCCTGAAATTCTGTCAGGGTTAGTGCTGTGACCACTTCCCTGGAGAGCCTGTTCAAGTGCTCAACGACCCTCTGGCTGAAGAACCTTTTTCTAATATCCAACCTAAACCTCCCCTGNATATCCAACCTAAACCTCCCCTGACACAGCTTCAGGCCACTCCCTTGGGTCCTGTCACTGGGCACCTCAGAGAAGAGATCAGTGTTTGTTCCTCA
>VZRZ01001595.1:657780-754339 GCA_013398175.1 Climacteris rufus | reverse complement strand
CGCTCTCGGGGTGCTCCGGGGCCCGCCAGGAGCCGCCGGTCGCTCCGTGCGCCCGCCCGCCGCTGCCTTTCCCTTTCCCGAAGGAACTGTTGCACGCGGCCATCCAGCCGGGAAGTTGGGCGGCTCCGAACAGCCGCGGTGTCCGCGGGGCCGGGCAGGCTCCGGCTTCCCCGGCGCCGGGCTCCCGGAGGCTGGGAACAAAGCACGCCAGCGCCTCCGGGATCATGGCGCGGCCGCTGCCCGGGCTGTTCCCGGAGCTCCCGGGACGCGCCCGCCGCGGGCCGGCCCCGCAGCCCTTTGTGTCCCCGGGCGCTCGGCGGGGTCCCCGCGGCCGCTCCCGCACCCAGGGCGGTGTTCCCGGCTGTTCCCGCTTCCCGAGGCCCGCGGGGGGGTTCCCGTGGCGTGAGGGAGCTGTCGGTGTTCTTTGTCATGGCGCAGGTTTCGTGCGTGCTGCAAAACAAACCTGCCGAAAATGTTAAAACCCCGGTGTTTATTCACGTGTTTTCGGAGGTGTGGCGGTGCACCGGGGATCCGGAGGGGTGGCTCTTCTCTGCGGAAGATGGCTCGTCGGGTCGGGGACGCGTTCTTTTGTGTGCTAAAAACAATTCCTGCCTTGGAGTGCAAACCTCGAGTGCTCGAGATGGAGCTTAATTTCACAGCACTGTGAAACGCGTGTCGTTCCGTGCCTCCCGGGCATTCCCGGCTGGGCTCGTTTGGTTTCCTGCTGGAATTGAAGGTGGGATATCGCATTACCCAGGCGAACTCAGGAGTTTTCTCCCTGTAGTCCCCGAGCGCTCAGTAACCCGCAGAAGGTAACAGGGGAAATCAAGGTTATTGCCGGTCTTTTTCCGAGAGGGGGGTGTGTGAGTGTGTGCGCGGCACCTACACGCTCGTATGTCCCTTGGAAAGAAATGTTGACGTCCTAAAATTAAAAAAAAAGGTTGAAAAGTAACGATCTAGCTGCTTTCGACTTTGGTTATGCCTCAAACTGTGCTTGGCCAAGCCTTAGCTGAGGGTTGTTCTAACTTTTAGTAATCAATCCTTCTGACTGGATTTGGTTTTTTTTTTTTTGGCTGCTCCAGTTGGAGCAGAAAAGCTCAGTGTTAAAATTAGGACTGTAGTGTGCAGATTCTGAAGAAGCACCGTTTTTTTTCTTTTTAAGAAGACCTTTTTTTGTTGTTCTTCTTCTGCTTTTACATGGTTGTGTCTCTGGCAGTTGAAGCACTAAGATTTGATCAGCAGAGATCATCCTCCCGGACTTACCGAGATGTCTTTTCTGGATGCTTCTCCAACAAAATGCACATAACTTCACTTAAAAACAAAATCCCTCTGGTGCCTTGGTTAAGGTCTCATATTTGCTGTTTTTCTTTTAACCTGAACAAGTTCAGTTGCTTTATAGCCTTGAGAAAACAGGGCCTGGGGGAGCCTTGCCACTGAATTGATGTTGAGATCTGCAGTGGTGATGGTGGCGGCAAGAGGTGCTCAGCCCTTACTGACTCCTGCTTTTCACGGAGGGGCTGCTACAGGCTGTGCTTGTGCTGTGGAACCACTGCACTTTTACCCAAAATGGCTCTTTATGGCCTTAATGAAGGCACTAATTGGACTGCTGGCCAGGTGTGGTTGCTTGTGTGATTTCCTGGACAGCAGGCCTGCTGTTTGCCTTGCTGTGTGCAGGGCAGCGTAGGTGTGGGTCTGTCCCCTCTCACACTTCACAGTTCTGTGTAGGAGCTTTGTTCCTTGGCCCTCTGGTCAAGCCTGCAGTGGTCAGGTGGGTGGCACTGGCTGTTGGTCACTGCTGATCCAATCTGGATGGGAAGTGAGGCTTCTTCCGATTTATAATTTTTTTTAAATAGGGTTTCAGCAGTCTGGCAGGCAGAACAAATGGAGGTCAGGCATTTCGTTTTAATTCAGGAATAGTATTGGGAGACTCGAGGCATTGCCCATGTGCATTTTTTGCTTCTTGTTTGTTTCAGCAGATTTTTTTTTTGTAAATTTCTAAAAACAATTATGGATACCAGTACAAAATTCATTCATTTATGTATCTCTTCATTGTCTGGTGCTCGTTTTCAGCCACCAAATCAAAGGAAAAGCCTTGTAGGAAGTCCATAACAGTTCACAGTGTGTTGGGAGGAAGGTGTGTCTGTGTGAATGGTGCTTGCATGCTAGAATGTAAAATATCAGAGATATTGACAGTGGCCATGTATTGAAGGAAGACATCTGAGAACTAATTGCTGTTTCCTATTTACTCAGTGTTTTAGTTTCATGTGAGCTGGCAATCAAGTGGCACTCTATAAATAGCCTCTCTCAGCTTCTGGAAGCAGCTGCTCCAGGAAGGATCTGTGCCTCGTAATGCACCTTTCCATGCAGATAGCTCACTCCTGGAATTTATGTCCTTGCAAAAACTCTGTCTGATTTTGCAAGATCCCCAAATAATTGCCCTGAAACCCAGTGAGTTCTGGACATAGGTCCAGGGGAACAGCTCATGGTAGATGGGGCAGTACCTGCATCCCTGGGACGTGTGTCCTTCAGATGTTATCCAGGGGTAAGAATTCCTGCTGTGATGAGAGAGGGAAGATGTGGGTCTTAGCAATGGATCTGTTAACGACGTTTTCCTCAGCATTGGTGGGCTAATTAGTCTCCATTTCAGACAGTGCTCGTGTTTGAAGTCTCCAGTGGCAGCCAGGCCTGGGGGAGGCTGTCAGTAACTCTCTTTTCTTTGATTCAGTTTAGGCATCCTCTTAGCCTGGTGCTGGTGGGAGGAGTCCTGCTGCTGGATCACAGGTGGAAATGGAGTTTCAGACTACTTCCAGTAGCACATGACGTTCTTTTGCACTGAAAGACATCGGTGCAAACTGCAGGATCCAAGTTAAATTCTCCTTTGAAGCTGGCAAGTGTAATTACTCGGGATACTTTCACAGGAATCTCCAAATCTTGCCATTTTGTATCATTGTGGCAATGTTTCAGGAACTGGTGAACCTATCTGTTCTGATAGCAGGTGAAGTGTTCTGTGCCAGCACAATAGAGGCTTAAAGATACCATATAATGACTTGACTAGAGAATTGGCAGCTTGGGTTTCTTGCAAGAAAGAAGGATCCATAATTCCTCTGAAGTTTTTAATGTGACAGGTTTATTTGCTTTCCTGTGAAGGGTCACACTGCTGGGAATGGCTCTGTTTAGACAGGAGGAAAAATGGAAGATTTTTCCTTTCTTTTTCTTTGTTCTTTTGATGTTTTTGTTTGGTTGGTTAATTTTTGCTATCTGACATAGCGGATTATCCAGAGAAAGTCTCTCAGTCTAAACGGAGACGAACTGATGCTGTATTTTAGCTCAGAGGTTGTGGTGCTTAATACCATGGAAGCAAATATCAAAATATTTCTCCCCAGTCTCTGATATTCTCATTCAGATACCATTTTCTGAAATCTTCTTTCCTTGTCATATGAAATTTTGAAGCTTACCAGATATCTTAGAGATGATTCTTTCCTGTGAGCTTTCACTCCCCACCCCTCCTAAAAGATTGTCTTGTATCTTACTAAGTTTTTATCATCCTGGGTTTTAAGATTTGGGAAAAGTTGGAAATCTGTAAAAAGTCATGGTAAGGAAACCAGTTAGGATCAGATTTTGTAAAGCTTCTCCAGTTCTTACTAAAAAGAGATCTGTGAATATGTGGATGTAGGGAGAACTTAGTAAACTACTTAGATTTCAATAGTTTCCCCTCTTTTTAGAGATGAAGCACAGTAACCCCAGAACTAATTACAGTTTTGAAGGGAGTAGGGCTGAAAAACAGGCAAGAATAGCTATTGAAACTGATTAGTTTTGATATTGACTGCCTTCCATTCATATCAGTTTATAGAACTGGTAGTGGCTTGTTGAATGTAGAGGGAGTTGGGTGTTGCTGATAGGATTGGGGTTGCTGTTGAACATTTGGTACTTCCTAAAATACATTGCCCAGAGAGGGAAATCAGTTCCTTAAAATACTGTAAACTTTCATTTTCTCTTTTGCTTTTCTTGGACAAACAAAGCAACCAAACCCAGCAGAATGGAAACCACAGTGCCAGGGAGAACAACCGAAAAGAGAGGCATTATTTTGCCCAGTTTTTGCTCCAGCTATATTTTAACACGTGGTGCCTTTGAAAATAATGCAGAGTAAGAAGGGTCAGACACCTTTAACATGATCAGCTTTGTAGCTGGAGCTCTTGCAAATTTGGAGATGATCAGAGTATTTAATCAGCCTTTCTTCTTAAATTCTTTGCATAATACTTTTGATGTTTAGGTTTTTTTTTCAGGTATACTGCACTTCATGTCCTAAACCTCTGGCATTAATTTTTTTTTTCAAACATGGGTTAAAAACACTCATCTGTCACAGCTAAGCTCCAGAACTGGAAAAGGTGTTTTATGTTATTTTTAATTCAAGTCTAGCAAATTAACTTGAAAAAGGAACATTGTAAATTTACCTGGTTGTCTGGTTATGAGAACACAAATAATTGTCTGCTGTTTTAATGTAAGCTGTGTAACTTCCTGATGTGCTTCATCTTCCACTGCTCTTTGATGGGTGCCCAGAAACCAGTTCTGTAGTGATTTATTCTATCACACACCAAATACTTTGTGAAACTGGACTAACTGAAGAGTCTAGAAAGATACATGTGAACTCCCCAGATTTTTTTCATTAGAGATGTTTTCTGAATAATAGAAATAGGCAGAGGCAGAATTGAAGTTCGTGGTGTAAGCAGTGAGTTGGAGGAACATCTGTGAAACACTTTTTGTGTTCTCAGTCTAATATTGGAAAGAGGCAGGAAACATGAGGAAGGCAGGAAATTTGGTGTAGTAATTGGATTCTCACATAGAAAAGTTCAGGATGCATAAGAGCATTGCAGAAAAGGGATGTAATTTTTAATTGCAAAAACCATGAGAGAGGACAGTGATCAGGTACTGCCTTAAATTGGATTTGTTTGGAGTTTTTTCCCCTTGTTAATAAAAGCAAGACTCAGTCACCACAGTCCTTAAAAATTCCAGATGGACAGTTGAAGGAACAGTGTGGCATTGAGACCTGTTGAGAACAAATTGAGTTTGGAGGAGTTTAATGAAGAGACTGTGTCAGAAATGAATTCCCTGATACTATCTCATTTAAATTGGTACCAAGGAACAGAAACAGCTTTTAGGAAAAGATGTTAGGGGTGATCCTATTTCTCCTTCAAAGTAAATCAACCTAGATAATAGAGACACCTATTTTAAAGCCTTTAATATCAGTAAAGGATAATAAAAACACAGTATAACAGAATCATCTGGACAAAGCAATGAAAAAATGCTGGCTGGTTGTAATTTGGTACATAGCAGAAAACCAGAAAGGATGTGAGCTGGGAGGCAGGATTAAGGTTAGATGAATATTGCTGGGGCCTGAGTGCTGAACACTGAGTTTTAATTTCAGTCTAATCAGCCTTCTGTTATCTTTGGGATTATTCCACTCGTGGACTAACTGAGCTATGGGAGTGCAGGACAGGAGCCACTGGGACCTGCCAGTGGTACAGCCATGTAGCACTAACCCAAGTAAATGTGATAGCTTGTTTTGCTGTTATCTAAGAAATCTTTGCTTGTAGGTAATATCATTGACGTTTTTCTAGTTACATCTTCCCTGGGAGTTTTGTGGTTTCATTGTTAGGGTTTGTATTGCTGCTTATTTCTCCTCATTGTTGTCCCATTTTGCCTCCACTCAGTGATAACACGTTGATGATCATTTTTGTGTATTTTCTCTTAAAAAAAATTTATATGCAGGGTCTGGGATTACTCTTGGCCCTCTGTCACTCTGTCCTGAAATAAGAGAATAATTTCCAATGGGGTTTTTTTTAGGATATTTGGGATTGGTAGTAGTACAGCTGCTGTGTTTTTGTGTACTGACACCAGTTTGTGGAAAACTGTAGACCCTTATGGATCACATTATCATGTTCTTTGGTGGGATTGCTTTGCAGAAGCTTGGGGTTTGGGTTTTCTTCCCTTTTATCTATGCTACTGCCTAGATCAGAAGTTGTTATCAATGAACCTATTTGCTGAGTTTTGTTGTTTTAATTTTCTAAACCACCGTTTTTTTTTGCTGCTGCTGCATTTTGACATATGACTTGAAATGGAAGGTGGATTTCTGGCATTGTATTTGGCTAGAAAGAAATGATGAAAAATGGGTATAACTGTTTCAGGTTGTTTATTCTCTGTCCTTCAGAAATTCAAGAGGCCTTTAAAGTTATCTGCAGTTTTGTCAGCATTTCTCCAAATGGGCTGAACTCTACAGATGTACTTTTTGATTTGAAGGGATTAACCTTGTGTGTAATGTCTGTGATGAACAGAACATTAATCATGTGTGTTAATGGCTGCCAAGAGGTATGAGTGTGTGTACGTGGGTTGGAGTCCCAAGGCTTTGCATGTATTGTAATATTTGAATTATACTCAGTCTTAGGGTGCAAATGTATTTGCTTTCTATCCTTTGGAGCCTCAGTGTTGTCCTGCAGACAGCTGGAAACTGCAGACATTTGTGTGCACTTCTAATATATTTTCATTTTTGATTGCAATATTTCATTGAATTTACATTGTGTGCTTGTAAAGACTGAGTTTGTACAAGGATTGTGTTTGCTTTGTAAATAACTGCCTGTGCCTTGATCCTGAGTGCTTCAGACAGCTCTGTAGTTAAGTTGTACCTTGATCTCCTAATAATGAGCTTTGGGTACATGAAAGCTGTCTCTTGCTGCAAAAACAAGTCGTGTACAGCATGTACTGGATTTGTATTTCAGGATGAGGCAGTGATGTGAGAGATCCTTTAGATCTCTTTCCTTTATTTATTTATTTTAATTTTTTTTCCCCCTGTAGCTTTCTTCCAGTTGGATTGTTTCCATTAACTGCATTAGGGCAGGCCATTAAACCTGTCTGTGTCCAGTCACTCCTGAGATGTTGCACTGAGTTCTTGTGACCTTGCATGTGATTCCTGAGCTCCAATCCTTGAATGTCCCCAAAATAGTCCAGTGGGATGTATCTGATCATGTCTCAAGAACCTGTTGACACTTGAGACCAGTCCTGTCCTAGCAGTAAGGAAAAGGGTCAGCTCAGACACAAAGTGTGCCAGCCTTCAAACAAAGCTGGATTTGTCACTGGTTAAGTGCAAGTCTTGGCTTTTTCATGTCTTTGGGGCTTAGTGAGCAGCTGATTCAGATGTGTCCCAAATGCCTCAGTGTGTGCTGAATCATGAAATATGGAATGTGAGTATCGTGAGATGGAATCTGAGTCACATCAGGGGATTTTAATATCCCCTTGTTTTTTTTCATTTTGTTCTTCGAGGGTTTGCAGGCTTTCCTCAGGGGAAATGGAATGTGTCATTAGTGCTGACTGCTCTCTGCTTAGCACATATCGTGAGGAGGATGAGAATCTGTCCTTTCCCTTCCAGCTTCTCTGAACCATCAGTGCTTGTTCAACCCTTTTTGAACGACTGAAACTTCACCAATATAAAAAAAATGAAATTAAAATATTAAACCAAGGCCACCTCTTTATTTAGTGTACATGGCTTTGTCGTTACCGTTATTGTAGTGTATTCCTTTCTGGGAAATGAGGAAAATCTTGGTTCCTTTTTAATTTGGTTTTCTTTTAGAAACACTGTTATGTCCTGAAAACTCTGCAGTAAAAAAGGAGTCTCTAGAGTTAAACAGATTTTTTGGGTTATCTAGGACGAATACATAGAGTTTAACGTAATTTTTTTAAGTAAGGGGTTTTTTCCCCCATTTGCTTTTAAATACCCAATGATAATTTAACCTATGTCAATACAGTGTTACCTTAGTAGGCATCTACTGTCAAGACTCAGCTTTCTACTTGAGCTCAGCTTTTGATGTAATCTATCTTTAAACTCCTGGGCAGTTTCCTAGAGTTTCCATCTGTAATCTTAGGGGTTTCTGACCTGTATCTGGCATGGTGTCTGTATTCCTGTTTCCCGTGTTCCCCCAAACCTAGCAGTGTACAATCCCTGTACTGCCCAGGATTAAATGCTGTGTTTAATCAGGCAGATGTGCAGGATGTTAATTGCCTTAATTCAGTTGCACCCTGTCCAGGTTCTCAGTTTCACTGTGACACCCTTGTGGGAAAGGCAGGCCCTGTTTTTTTTTTGCAGAAGACATGTCTCTGGCTGTGCTGGTAAGCTTCTCTATAATCACTTCTTAATCTGTTTAAAAGCAAGTATCGAGTTAGCTTAAACTATTTTAAATAGTAGGCTTTGATTTACCCTGGAACCTTTGTCTGAAATTCCTGGGATTAATCCTGCTGGCTGGTTTGGAGAAATACTTGAGAACACAGAGCAGAGAACCTGATGTGTATTTCCCAAGGTGTTGTTAAGGATTGTTTGGGTTATTGTGTTGATACCACTTTTGTAAGAAAATATTCAACATACATTGCTGCCCACATAACAGTTTCAGATGAAGGCTTTTCAAAGTCAAAGAAAAGCATTTCCAAAGATGTGTTGGAAACCTACAGCAATGCTGTTCTCTCCAACTTACAACTCTCTGCATAATATTCCTTTCTGCCTTCAGTTAATAGAAGCCTCCTTTGATTTTTCTTTGGAGAAGAAAGCAGGGCACAAGTGTATTTTTCTTCATCTGGTTGTGTGTTGATATCTGCTTTAGAATTTCAAGGTGTTTCCTTGGGAGACATATTTTAGTGCTGATGGAGAAAACAGCAAAAGCTTTTGCACGTAGTTAATCCTGCATCCAGTTAATCACTTAAGCTATGTCAGATAGTTTTCTGTTGAGAGGAGTAAGGTGGTACCTGTTGTCTTTTACACAGAGCTTCTCTTAGTTTTATTACATCAATTTTGTCCTCTGCTTTGTAGAAATGTGTGACATAATATAAAAATTCTAAGTGCCTTTTGTCTCGGTGAGTATTTTGCATTTGATCACCAGATTACTTTGAAGGATTGAATAAATAGCAATATTGCTGAAAGCTGGCATTTTTTTCTCCTGCCACAAAACCTCACTCATTTTATCTTCTGCTCAGGTGCAGTCTGTGACAAGAACAATACAGAAGATTTTAGTTTGGGCAGTGTAGGATATCTGTCAGAATGTGGTGTACTTGTGAATGAAATCCAGTCAGTCCAGCATGCTCACCCCACAGCCACTGCTTGCAGTGGCATGGATAAAATGCCACATTTTTGTCACTGAGAACACCTTAAACTCTTTCTATTAATGCAGCTGAATTTTATGGGTTAAGTTTCAGGCATCAAACATGGTAAATATCAAACAGAAATTAAACACATTGGTTTAGAGCTCAGATGCTTGTAGCATTACCAGTTATGTAGCCCAGTGCAAGCTTAAATTTGGGAGTGGATACTTTCAGTATCCAAAATATGTTTAAAAGTTAATTACAGACATTGCTACAAATACAGACACATCTGTGCTGTTACCTCTGGTAACCTGTTATTGCAGATTTGGTAGAAGCAAACTTAAACAGAAGTATTTTCCAAAATGCTTATTTATTACCCTGTATAACATTGCTGAACTACGTTGTTTTTCTTTTTTTTTTTTTTTTTGAAACTTCAGCAGTTCTCTTTCTGTGGGTTTTTTGAGATGAGGTTTTGTGTTAATATACTCACCATGAGATGTTGCAGACTTGCTGATTTGTAACTGAGGGCGTAGTGTCCTGTCTGCTGTAGTTTCTTACTGTGAATATCTGAAAGTTTTGTGTTTCTTAATACATAAAGCTCATTACTTAAGCCTATCTTTGGATTTGAGAGCAAGCGTCATTAGCACCAAGTTGTTTGATGCTGGGTGTTTAGTAGCAAAGCTCTTGCATATTAAAATGCAAGTAAGTCTCTTCATAGACAATAAAATATTTTGTGTTTTCTTTATTATGTTCACACTTTCAGGCTTCATGATGTATCATTAAGAACAGAGAATAATTTGAGTTATCTGTTTTGAACTTAAACCATTATGAAGTAGTTGTTCATAGTCACTTAAAAGATATCTTTTAAACATTGACAGAACAAAGAGCTGTAATTTTGGGGCATTTTTACAGTAGTGCAGAACAATGAAGAAATATAACACAGGGCCTTGTTCAAAGGACTGGAAATCACACCAATGGGTTTGGTTTCTGGCAGGGCTGCTGGTTCACTCTTTCCTCTGATAAACTGAGTTTCCTGTGTCACAGTTTTGATGACCATAAAACGTGGTGCCAGTGTCAGCCTGCACAGCTAACAAATTATTGAAAACACTTTAACTCATCTTCAGTAATTTTAACTTACTTTGGCAGAAGTTAATTCAGTATTTACTGTGTATAATTTATTAAACTGTCCTAAACTATAGTTTGCTGTCTGGGGTGTGAGGAGTTCTGGTTGCTGGTGTGTTGAGACATGGATCAGAAGTTACTCTGGATCCCCATGCAGAGTTGGTTGCAGCTGACCCAGCAAAACAAGCTGCCTACAAATGAACTGGACTTGCCATCTTCTCATGGAGACACTCCAGAAATCCCTAAAGTCTACCCTGGAAAAGCAAGGGAGCTTTTGAAACGTGCTCAGAGTGGAGGATGTGGCGTGCCCTGCGTTGGGAACAGATGCTGGCTCCATTTCAGCTCTAAACTGGGGCACTGCAAATGTCACAGCGCTGAGGGACTCGGCCTTGCAGAGAGCAGCTTGATAGAAATGAGTGCTCATTTGGGAAATGGGGTTTATTACTGACTAAGGGTTGTCTTTTAACGCCTCACAGCATGCTGGTGCTGCTTTGCATCCAAGTTTAGTTATATTTCTGTGGAGCACAAGTGTACTTTCAAGCTAAGCCTTCATCTTCAGTGGGAGTGCAGTTTTAAATACGTGAAGGTTTTGCATGCTGGAAGCATTTAACTCCTCTGCTGTCATCAGTTCTGAGGCAGCTTTGACTTGAGTTGCTTACAAAAGCAAGGTATGTGTCTGTCTGCCAAAACAGCCACGTAGAAAGCACCTGATCAGCAATTCCTAAACTGGGGATTTGACCTAAATGGTGCCATAACTGGGAGTGGGGGATACCAGGGATGCTCTTCTGTTCTGCTATTGCTCCCTGAAGCGAGATTGGAGCTCTGTAAATGTGCCCAAACACCCAGGGTGGGTGATTCTCAAGGAGTACCAAGGCAGTATTTGGTTTGACCTTGTGCACAGTGGATGTTTTGAAGAAATAAAGTTACAAGGAAGCAGCTGCAGCTTTGCTTTCACCTGCTTTCCCAGATTTAAATTTATATTGTGAACGACTCAAGCTGGTGCTTCTTGCAGACATAGAATGTGGCCTTGGAAATGGTCCCCCAGCCTCCAGCTTAATATAAACTCAAAAAAAATTATTGATCACTGCACTGAGAGTTTCACTGTACCTTGAGGCTTCAGTAGTGCATAATGCTGGGTGAAAATGGGTGGATGGATACAACCTGAAAATATTATTGATCATTGTACTGAGTGTGGCACTGAACCTTCAGGCTTCCCTTAGTGCATAATGTCTTGTGAAAATGGGTGGGTGGAGCATTAGTTTGACAGCTTTCCAAATTTCAGCTATGTCAACACTTCACAGAGAGGTCATCACAGCCATTTGAAATTTAACAGGGCCTTTTTTGTTTTGTTTTATCGTATTCCTGTTGATGCTTTCACCTTAGCAGTTTTGGAGCAAGCTGCCTGTATGTTCAATTGTTCAGTGAGATAATCTTGGTGATGACAGCCTGATGACTTGATCCGTGTCCTAGGCTTTATTTGGATGTAGGAAATGATGTATTGAAACACCCTCACAGAATTCAGTGATTCCATTTTCAGTGGTACTACATGGTTAAGGGGGAAAAGAAATAGTTTCTGTCTTGAGAGCCTGTACACAGTATTGGAGAGGGAAAAATCTGAACGTGACAGATGTCTGGACGCTGATATTGTAAGAAACAAGTGCTCTGTGGGGTTTTGGTAAAAGCTTGTGTCTCCTCCATCGTTGTACAAGGGGACCAGGAGGGTCCCCTTTGTTGGAAGGTGGAGGGAACAGGCTCCCCTTGGATTAGATGAATGGGAAGGAAGGATTGTGAAGATTCTGGTCACCTGTTAGAGCAGACACAGAGGCTTTGACTGTTAGAAAGTCTAGCAAGAAGGGTTGTGATGCACCTGAAGAGTAAAAACCAAGACAAACCAAGAAATATTATTTAAAAATTTTTTTTCATGTCATAAAAAAGGATCAGTGACAAAAATATTCAAGTGACAAATATCAGAAGTCTGTAATACTGCTGAGTGTTTTTTATCAAACCAAGGGAACCTGTGGGAATCACTGCTGAGGTACAAGGAACAGATTCACTGGCTTTACTCAGCTTTTAACAACAGCAAATGTAGAGGTGGTATTTTTGTAGAGATCAGTTTATGCAAGTAGTTCAGTTTTTATTTTACAGTAAAAACACCACTTAGGATCTGGTGGTTCTAGTTTTGAATGCTCAGATAAACTAGAAGCAATCCATTCTTACTGTGTTTAGTACTTAATCAAATAAGAGGGGTTTTAGAGGCAAAACACTTTAACTGTTTTCTCCCTTGTCCCCTTTTTCCTTCAGGAAATACAGAGACTACTTAAGTGTTGTAGTTTTGTTTGTATTTAATTCTTTCCTCAAATATTTAGAGAAATAGTGATCACAGCATAAAGGACTAAACACTTTATATAGCAAATCACATATGCTTGTGCAATTACAACACATTTTTAAAAAATGTTTTAAATGCCCAAGTGTTCAGTATATGAGACACCTTATGTCCACATTTCAAGTTCACTGAAACTTGTATGGATAAAAAAAATCCTAATCTAACAACAACAAGTTGTTCATATCTTATTTTGTCAACAGATTTCTTTAAGGAAATAAAAATTGCAGCTGAAGATGTGATTAGAACACAATAATTGTTTCTTACTTGCTGGCTTAAGTGATTTGCATTAAAACCAGAACATACAGGAAGGAGAAAAACCTGTTGCTCTGTTGGTTTTTAAAATTTAATTTAAGTCATCTTCAGTGTGTGTGTGTGTGTGTGTACAGAGGATTCTCAGCCTGCAGACATCACATCCAGATGTGTTCCATGCACCTGGTGCAGTGCCCAACAATCATCCACTGCTATCAGATTTTTCTGATTTGTCTGGTGTGATGGGGCTGGCAAACTGTATTTTTGTGTTGGCCTGTGGAGTGTGCAGTTTTTAATGAAGTTGTGCTCTTGGGGGTCGTGCATTCCTGCTCTGTATTTTGCATTACAGTAGCAGCCCAGGAGCAAATTGTTAGGTGTGTGTTGTGCAAAGGGATGCACAGGCATGCAGCGGGTGATATTTCCCACCTCAGCACTCACATTCACTGACCAGCAGTTGTTGTAGAAATCAAATGAACCAAAAGTAGGAATCATCATTGAAAACACAGAAGCAAAGAGCTTTAAGGGGAAATAAGTGGAGAGAGGAGAAACCACTTTTCCAAATCTGTGCTACAGTGCCAGAGGCAGCACTGGGCTCTGCAATGCTTCTACCTTGAGCTGAACCAAAACAAGTTCAGAAATGTAGGATTTTCAGATGTGGATTCTGTTGCAGTTCTTTTCCTGATTCTAGTTTCTTTAGGTTAATTTTGAGTGAATTTCTTAGTTACATATTTGGGAACAGTGCAGCCCAGCATAGGGCTACAGTCTGATGCTCTTAGCTGGAATTTTGTTCTGAGAGATGTATCAACACAGAATAAAAAGGCTGTAATGGCCCTGGAGTTTAAAAGCTTTTGGGATTAAAGTAAAAAACATTAGGTTTATCAGTGTTTTTCTTCTCTGAAATTGCTTTCTGGGGAATATTAGGTTCAGTGTAACCTGTTTTCATGGGACACTAAATTAAATGGAAGTTGAAGTTGTGTATTTAAACATCTAGTTCAGGTAAAGATCACATTTTTGTCAATATACTTTATTTTTCCCTCTTCATGTGTTTAGTACAGTGGTAGTTTTGAGTGCAGTGGTAAATCAGTTTGTATATAGGGAATAAGGACATAAAGTTCCTGGGGCCTCATCTTAATATGCATTTATAGATTTCAACTTTTTCCTTCATCTCTTCCTTTCACATCATTTTTATGAAGTAGAATGTTACCGGTCTTAAATGTTACTTCTCCAAATGCAACATTCATAACAAGATTTAAGGTGGGTTTTCTCTGGATTAAGGGGAGAGGTAGGGTTGTAGACAATGCTTGGAAGATCACCTTTCTGTTCTTTACTGAAATGACAGTGCCATGTTTTACTTTCTACTAAACACATTCTTCATTTTGTTCCTGTGCAAAGGGTTGGACTTCTTGAATTATCTTGTACTTGCTTCCTCTCAGATAAGGGAACCAGATAACCACAAGATTAGTTTCTGTTTTGTAGCTATTACTTTTAGAGGAAGCATCAGCATGTGGAGCTGTGAAATGTCCATTTTGATGTTTCTGGACTCTTATTAAAAGTGGTGGAAGAACCAGCAAATGTCATGCTTGTCTTAGGATTTATAAAATGAGAACCATATGAATTGTTTCAAGATTTGCATTTATATTCTGGTTCTTTGTTGTTTAGGTTTTTACCTGTGAATGCTCATTAGCAGGCTTTTAACTACTTCACTTTTTAAAAAATTATGTTATCGGTATTTTCCTTCACAGGGAGAAGAGAATTTATCCAAAGATTAAAACTTGAAGCAACCTTGAATGTGCATGATGGATGTGTAAGTCACTTGTTGCTTATTTGTTTGTTAAAAATTGTTAAATTGTGATTTTGTTGCCATAGTAATAATTCCTTAAATTAAAAATGCAAGTGTATTATATTTGTGTGTTAAAGCTGACAACTCTGGATGTTGAGACTTACATCTGAATTCTCTAGCTGTTTGTTTCTTCTTGAATATCTGACACTTCACCTTTGAAGCAAAACAAAATCCCATTCCTGTATCTTAATGCTGTATCTGCTGCTGAATGAATTCATCCCTCCTGCCAATAAAACACATTCTTACCTTTCCAGTTAAAGGTTTCATCTTACACCTTTAAGTGAAGTCTTTTTTTTGTTGTTACACTGTGTTGACTTAAAGCTTTATTAGTGTTTTAAGTGATTTATTTTCCTAGCCTAAAAAGCAAATCAAGTGCTACATGCTTGTTTAAAGAGATAATGAAAACAAAAATAAGCCTCCCTGAAAGGCAAGAACATAACTTGAAATATTGCTTATTTAAATATGAATTTTTGAAGGTGGTCCAAATATTTTAAGACATATTCCTTTTAAATGAAAGGTTTTACATAAAATAGGGACAGGGCAAAGAGGCTGCCATGTTTGCTTAGTGGAATAGAGCAGAAATTCATTATTCTTAAAGTCCTTGTTGTACAAGACATCTGAAAAGTGAAAGTATGCTATAAAAAATGAAAGTGTACGTGTAGCTTTTGTACTTCAACATGTACATTTCTAAAGCTGTCCAAATGTAAGGATTATTTTAGCTTGAGTTGCTTATACTTGTAGCTTTAAATTAAGGAGTGATAGAATTATTTACTAACACAGTAGTGGTTCTAAGGAACAAGGGTTGTTAACATCCAGCCTTCTTGAGACCAGAAGTTTAATTTGCATTTTCTTATATTTTTGTGAGCCTGGAAAGTCTGGGAAAGGCCAGGATTAGACTTGCTGTACATAAAACATGAGCTATTTTTCCTGCACTACCATTATAAGTTTATGTTTTGGTACAGGTGGTGTAGACATAATAAATACATTGATTTCTCAGTTTTTTTCAAGAAATGTTATAAGAATGATGATGTAAGGTCTCTTCCAACCCAAACAATTCCACGTGTAAAAAGGTTTTCATTAATTTTGATATTCAATATTGTAAAAATGACATTTTTCTTTAGACAAATACTTTAGATGAAATTTTTCAAGTTTCTTTTCCTGAAGTTGATTGGGTTTTTTTATTTATTTTTCTTTATTTATTTGTAAAAAAAGTATTTTTTTCCTATAAAAACAGAAGACAGGAAAACAGTATTTCTTCACTACTTGTTAAAAATGAAGTGACTGATTTCTATTTTAATTATCTGCTTCTGTGTCATGTAACAGAAATTGCAGATTTGGTGTTGGCTGTTGGTGTTGCTTGGATCTACCTGGTTTATATGTATTGGAAAACTAATTTTGATTTGGTTGTGTTAGCTTTGAAAGTATGCTTGAACATAGGGCCTGATTGTTTTAGTGGGTGGAAAATGCTTTAATTGTAAACTTTTAGCATCATTTGCAAGTGTTTAAAATACTACAGTATTTCAATACTACAGTTTGAAAAAATATCTTTAGAAGTTAAATTTGCTGGGAGTTTTTAACTCATTGATTGTGTGGCCTTTTGCAAGGAAAAGCCTTTTATGGCCAACAACCATTCAGTAGAATTCCTTACTATTGGCTTTAAAAAAAATCTGTGAAATAGAAGTCAGTGAAATGACAATGCTTGTCCTGATTAAACTGCTGATTACCATCAGTGGTAATTAGGCTTTTTTTTTTGTTTTTTCTTCTTCCCACAACTGCTGGGTCAGCATGCATTTCCAGTGTGGGGATGAATGCCATATTGTCTTATTCAGGGTGTTTCTGGATTTGTTTTTTTGGGTGTTTGGGTGTTTTTTTATGAGGGTTGGATGGCAGGGGTTTGGGGTTTTCTTTGGTTGCTGTTTGATTGATTGGGGCTTTTTTTAAAGAACTTTTGCATTGTTCTATTGAATAAGTTGTGACTTGTATTTTCTGTATAAAGCATGCTGTGTAATTGGACACGGTGGACAACTTAACTAAGGCAAGAAATTTTTTTATTAATTGAGGATAAAAGTAAAGTCCAGGTTCCCACCTGTTGGTTGCTCTATGTTACACAAAAGAGAGATCCTGTGGGAAATACAAATATGTGTATGAGTGTACCCAGGCAGGATATCTGTGAAGAGGGAATATTCCATGAATTATTTAATGTATCCATGCTCTGGTAGCAGTGATATTACCATAGCACCTTTTTGTTTGAGATCTGAGTATTTTCACCTTGGGGTTCAGGTGCCATTCTCTTTGAAACAGTCCAGTTTTTCCCCTTGGATTGAAGATAGAATTTTAGCAGAAATATGTGAAGTAATTAAATTGGTCTGCTGAGTTATTAATGTCTGCTTGTAGCCTTATCATCCTTGCAGGACAGGATTTGCCTCTTTCAACAAGATCCACACTGTCAAATTCAGTAAAATCACATGGATGCCACAAGTTGCCATTTTCTGTGTTAGCTCTAAAGGGAGCTTAAGAAGATGAGGAAATGTGTAGACTTAGGTGAGCTGTTCTGTATGAAGTGATTAAATCCAAAGGAGAAATGTTGAAAGAGAATCAATTTGGGCCAGCAGTGATGAAGTGTGAGGAAAGTAGAAGATAAAGCAACTCTAAACCATATTGAATTGGAGTAAAAATGTGGCTTTTTTTCTTCCCATTTTGGTCCTGTGAAGGCTGAGGACGGTAGTAGAATGTAGATTGAGCATTTGGCATGAGTAAAAACTGCCTTTTAAAATAAAGAAGATTACCTGAAGGAATAATTTCTCATTTCTATGTATAGGCATTCAGATCAGTAACAAACCAGCAGCCCTCTTGGCATTCATCTCCTTCAGGGTGGCACCCTGAAGCAAGTTGGGAGCAAATCCTTTTTAGATGTAGTCCTCAAAGCCAGGCTTAAATTAAAATAGGGAGGATGTGTTTTGTCAGAATGTGCAGTTTTTACCTTGTCCTCCATAGAGGAAGAGCACTGCCTTTTTCACCCCCTTCCTTGGGAGGTATTCCTGACATTCTGGATATCTACAGCCATTTTTATTTCCTTTTTTCTGTTTGTTGTGTTCTGTTGATCTCCTCTGTTCACAACAGGGTTGATTCTGCTGGCACTTTGCAGAGAAGTGAGGAGTTTGCTTTTCCAGGTTTTTAAGGATTGGTTACACTGCCTCCTGCATTGTCTTTGAGGAGAACACAGGGATAGTAAATTTATATCTGACTAATTGACTAATGAATCAAAAGTGCCCACTGCCTCCTTGCCAGGCTGGGTGAGTGACAAACAAAATTAGATGCAATTAATAATGTGGAACAGTTAATAGAAAAAAGCTCATTACACACCCTTTGACTTTCCTTGCCTTGTTAGCAATTGTCTGTCATTTGTGTTTGATAAATTCTTTCTTTTGGCTCTAATACCAAGATTTCCAAACCCTCAGTGTAGTAGCTGTTACATTATGTTTTTAATTGGCTGTTGAGTGGCAGTGCAGGTAGCACAATATGTAGCTTTTCTACACTGTTTTGAAAGACAAACCAATTTTCTAGCCAGTCCTCATTTTACATTGTATTTTAATAGTGGATTTGCTCCCATGCAATGAGATGAGAACTTTTATTTTATTCTGCTTTTTGGTGTTTTTAGTGATCCATATGCAGATTTATTGGGGTTATTCAGTGTTGGTCAGTAGGTTGTAGTGACTGTGTGTATTGAGTGGAAATTCTGAAAAAAAAACAACCAAGCTTATTTCACTGAAAGACTTTGTTACTTTTGGACTTATTTATTGTCAGTAATAAGGTGAAGGTCAGAAGGTGATTTGGTACAGAATAAGAAGCCTGTTTAGTTACAGACCTCTAGAACACATTTGGTTGTGTCATCTTACTTCAGGGTTTTTTTCTGAACCAGCTTTGGTCTGGGTAGGGTGTACTGAAATTGCTCAACCAAGGCAATCATTGCAATGAAATTGGAATTTGGGAGGAGAATGATTAATGTCTTGTATAGGCTTGTGATGCTGCGGTTCAGATAATCTTGTCTCCCCTTTGCATCTTCAATGTTTTCTCTGCTTTGCTGTCCTTCAGATTTTGGTTTTCTACATAAATATACACATCCACCCCCTAAATTGGTTTAATTTTTATGCTAACTCTTCTCTCTCTCATCATGATTTTAAGTTTTTTGGTAGCTTCCTTGTTTTTCCAGTGTTTTGTCCTTGTTTCTATTCCTGCATTCTTACATTAGCATTTTGGTTTCTTTAGGGCAATGATAATATTTTTCTGCCTGAGAGGAAATGTAGATGAAAATAAACATTCTTGGGGTTGTGTGTTTGCCCCAGCTGTAGTACTGTGCTATGTCTGACAACATTTTTAGAGTAGAGCCATTGTCAGTACAGGTTATTTCAAAGATAGATGGTTCTGGGGGCCAGCTGAACTCCTGGTTCTTGGTGATTGACAGCCAGAGTTATAAAATCATAAGAGTAGGCGTACAAAGCTCAGTCAAGCCCAGTAACTTGGCCCTGAGAGTGGCCAGAACATATTTTTGAAGGAAATTGAGGCAGGGCAAGCAGGAAATGTTTGATGGGTGTTCTAGGTGGGCAGGTGGAGCTGGAAGCTGCATCTTTGTTTCTGATCGTTTTTCGTTTTTCTTTGGTGGATATGTATATTCTTCCACTTGTGGTGTTCAGGACATGCCACAACAATGATTTGCAGTTTCATTAAAATGCCCTGTGTGTCATCTGACAGTTTAATTTTAAGCCTTTCCACGTCCCATACTGTAAAGATCCACACAAAATTATTTCTTACTTTTTCCATGTCACTCATGTTCTCATAAGCTTCTATCATATCCCTTCCCCTGAGCAGTACTAATTATTTGCTTCTTGAAATACAAAGTGTTAGATACCTGTGAGTACCCCAGAAATTCCTTGTCCTAATTTCTCTTTCCAAATGGGCAGTAATAGAAATGGAGAATATGGGAGTGGGGTATGAGCTAATGGATAGTGTGGAAGACCTGGAATTGCTGTGCATGGATGGATACACTGCTCATTTCTTAATGAGTCCTAATTATATTTGACTGCTGCTGAGCACTGGGCTAACCCTGGCACAGGCATGTGTGTTTAACACCAAGCTCTCTCCTCAAGTTCCTCCACTTGAGAATATCAAGGTGGTGGTGTCCCTGTGATCCACCTGAAAGTGTTAACTCAGATTTTGCAACTAACCCCAACTAAACTTGCAATTAAAACAGTAACTGGAGTGGGTGTATTTGTTTTAAACAAAAATTATTTTTGCTTTTTTTTTGGGGGGGGGGGGGGGGGAGCTCAGAGTGAAACATTTGAATTAAAAAAAAAAACGCGTAAGGAAACAATTTAGAAAAAGTGGGGGTTTTTTTACCAATTCTATAGTCCACTGTGATACATCACAGTGTATACACTGTGATGTGATACATCTAAGGCAGCTGTTCTGCCAACAGAATATATCCAGCAGAAAATGGTGATGGCTGCAGTTTGACACTTGAAGGTATTTTAGAGGCTACTTGAAATAATAATGGTCTTGCATGCTTGGTGCTTGTGCATGAGCTGCTGCTTGGAGGATCCTTTCTGAGCTTCCTGGACTTGGAGTGCCTTCACAGCTTTATTTCACTGCCACATCATCAAACACAATCTTGTGTAAAGGAGAATTGATAAGGAAATAAATTGTAAAGCTCTCTCCCAGTACAGTTCTGTACCTCACTGTCAGATTCTTCTTTCCCAGCGTGCTCACACTTTTCCCAAGGGATCTGGGATGGATTCTGCAGTGCTTTTCCCTGAGGTGTGGTCACTGGAAAGTGTGCAGAGCAGTGGATGGTCAGAATTTGGATATGGTGAAGATACAATAATGAGAGCACTGGGATGCCCTCCAGTTCAAATTCAGAGAGCTCTGTGGAGTAGATTTGGTACATTAAAGCACCTGAATGTGTAAAATTGTGGCTACTGTGGGAAGCCTAATTTGCCTGATGAACTCTTGAGGAGCAGAGGGAGTAATTGAGATGCCATAGGTGAAGCAGGTGATTCCCTTATCAATTTGTTTTAAAAACACCGATTTTTTTTTTTTTTAATGCTAGCTGCTTAGAAATTATGTAATTTCAATTGAATTTGTTAACTCCTATTTCTGTAGTGTTGGATAAATATTGATGTTTTAATATAGTGAAAATTGAATTAATGTAAATCTAAACTAATTTTTTAATCCATGCAGGTGAATACAATTTGCTGGAATGATACAGGAGAATATATTTTATCTGGTTCAGATGACACCAACCTGGTAATTAGCAATCCCTACAGCAGAAAGGTAGGTTTGTTTCTGGATGCTTGTTAATTTTCAAATGGGATGCAATTTATTATTTTTCAACATATTAAAGATATTTTCAGCATATTAAAGATATTTTTCAACATATTAGTTTCCAGCTATTAATTATTATGTGACAAAGATAATATCATGCACTTCACAGTGTTTCTAAATGTCAATAAAACTTCACAGTGCTTTAAAAGCTCAGCCTTCTAATCCTTTGGGACATTGGTATTATCCCATTTTCCAGTACATGGCCTGGCACAAAGGGAACATGGTCTTACCACAGATTAGTGTCAGAACAAGCAATAGGATTCAGTAATTCTCATGAAATCTTATAGTCAGTTAAACTGTTTTCCTCTCACTTCAATTTTAAAACATTGTGTGAGCTCTTGCTCCATGTAATGTAGAGTTCTCTTTGTGTGTGATGCTGTTGAGGTGCCAGTCTTGATTAAAACATTGCACTCCCATTTGGAATTGCACTGCCTTGTGTGTGCCTGTGTGTGCATGGAGAATGATTTGCACTGCATAAGGGTTACAATGCAGCTGAAAGGCTTCAGTAATGCCAGTTGGCATCCATCAGGTAGTGACACTGTCCCACACTTTTCTCTTGAAGGAAATGCTGGTGGTTTGATGGAGCAGATGCTCTGAGCTGTGTCCTCTCTCCCTTTCTCAGAGGTTGACATCTAAGCCCTGAGGATGTGCTCAAAAATGAAATGTGGTGGGAGAAACAAAATGTGTGGTTGGTATGGTGGAAGAGAGTTTGAATAAAAGGCAATATTTTGCTTTCCTGAAGAGCTGTGGTGGGAAAAAGATAGTGGTTTGGAGTGTTGCCTGTGCCTGTAGGTAAGGCCCTTTTCCTCACTTCCCCAAATAAGCCTTGGCTTCCCAACTTCATCCCTTCCTTTCAATTCTTGGTGTCAGTCTGACAAAGTTCAGATCAGTATCCTTGGACTGGGAGTTCTGCTGACAAAGAGGTGTCCAAGTCAGCTCTGAAGTGCATGATGGACACATTCCAAAGTGAGTTTTGCTGGAGAGACTTTCAGAATAAGAATTTTTCATGCAAATAAAGGATGTTCAATATTATTTATTGTGCAGAGTTTATTTAAATAGCCCACTCTGGGATAGTTGCTTCTGATACCATTTTTACATTAAAATATTGTCATATTTTAATAGATGCTGCAATTCAAGCTTTAGGCTTTCATGGGATGATCCCCCCCATAGTGTACTACTCCTGTACTGAAGTCTAGTGAGGAATATAGAAAATCTCTTGTTTGGTTTCTTTTTTTTTACAGTTAGCTGAATTATTTATTTTATGTAACGGCAGAGAAGATGATTTTTAAAATCATTTTTTTCCCCCAATGCATGCAAATGCAATTATTAAACAGCAGGTACCAGCAAGAAGACAATAATCAGTGTTGTTCCTGAAATGTACTAGAGATGCAATTTTTAATGAGTGTTACAATTGTGTTAGCTCATTTTCTCTGGCTTCAGTAAGAGAATCAATACAGGAAAAGGCAGCAAATTGGTATCAGAACTGTCCTGTAATTCTGTCATCTTGGCAAATATCCTTATCACCATATTTTGTGTTATGAGCTAGGTAGAGTAGCAAAAGTAGACTTCAGCCATCAATGCTGTGTGCCTTTCAGAATATGCAGATACACTGTTAAACTTACTTTGTGTGAATTATTTAAATGGTGTAAAGTAGCACTTCTGCAATGTAGTTAGGCATGAGCTACTACTGACAGAGAAACCTCATTTGCATGACGCTTTCTTTGATTAAGTTAATTGAGTGGAAATTTGAAAGTAATTTTCATACTGTAAACAACTTGGTAAGCATTTTTTTTTCCTTAATAGAAGTGGTGAAAATGCATTTTGGTTTAGTGCTGCAGGTGGGGGAAATAAGAGTAAAATGTTCACTAGTGCACAGGGAAGCAGGTGGAGGTTTTTTCAGTTTGGGTAGACTAAGGAGTGTGTGAGGAAGGATAAAGGGTCACTACAAAATGTTTAAAATCAGCTGTGATGGTGAAATAAATCATGTGCTCCTCTGTTTTACTGTAGATGAATGACATGCATTGAGACTAAGTCCAGTCTTGGTTTATGGCCCTGTAATCAAGCTCTTAAATGTTTATTTATTTTTGGCTGGTTTCAAAACATCCTTCCTTTTAAACTTCAGTTCTCCTTTTCAGAGTGAGTTTATTTTAAGAGTAGCATCAATTTTTACAGTCTATAAAGTTGGCTTGGATTCCAATGCCTCGTTCTTCTTGACTTAAAACATTCCAGATCTCAGTCTCTCCTCACTGACCTGCTGGATAACTGCACCATCACCCTGCACTAATGTTCCCCTTGGAGAAAGCTGCTGTGCTGTGTAACCAGCATGGCAAAAACAAAAGGTGGCAGCTGCACTCCAGCCCTTGTATTTTTGCAGACCCCTTTGTGCAAGTGCCTAAGCAAATGTCTCTTGCAGAACCATGTTGCTCTCAGAAGAAATGAGGTGTAAAGGCAGCTCCTCTGTTCTGTGTTAAACTGTAGGTCTGTGCATAGCTGACATTTCATAGCCCCACAGTTTGTTATTTTCCCATTCTTTATTTGCTTGGAAAACACCAACCTGATGCAGCCCCCCTGTTCCTTTCCCCCTTAGGTTCTCACAACGATTCGCTCAGGACACAGGGCCAATATTTTCAGTGCAAAGTTCCTGCCATGCACCAATGACAAACAGATTGTTTCTTGCTCTGGAGATGGAGTCATTTTCTACACCAATGTTGAACAAGATGCAGAGACCAACAGGCAGTGCCAGTACACCTGCCACTATGGAACTACCTATGAGGTACCTCACAAAGTTTATCACAATTTTAAGATGGGGAAAATATGTATTTTCTTGTGTTGTTGCCCAGGTTGTAACCAGACTGCTGAAAACTTTGTTTCAGTGAGAGTCAGAGAACTGTTGTCTTATCTCTTTTCAGTTTTTTTTTTTCTCTGAAAGTAGGCTTGAACAGAGAAATGTGCTAAATTAAATAGAGAACTTTCCAAAAAGCAGTGCTGTTAAGATCACTTTCTTTGCAAATATGAATTCACTTTCACCAAATGAATGTTCTGCAGAGCAAATCAGATTTAAATTGAGCTGTGAATTTCTTCCTGAAGTAGGTTGGGGGATGGGGGCAGTGGCTGTTTTGCATTTTTATTTTTATTCTTTCCCCCCTGCCTCTCCCCCCTTCCCTGAACTTTTCAGCAGTTTAATGCCTTTTTCACAATTTAAATCCTTCCAAGAAATGCTTATTTCAGCATGTGTGAACAACTTCATCTGGAAAATGTGTTTATAGTTGTAGATAATTTTTCTATTGTGTGTTCTAGTTAACTCTTCAGGTGTAAATTTAGCAAGTGTTTTCAATCCTCCCTTGGAAGTTTTGTTCATATAAATTAGGCAAGTGAGGAAGCAAAGTGTTAAGTTAGGAATATAATAAGATTTATTGAGCTATCTGCTTTTTTTCATGACAGCAAAATCTGCTGCTTGGAAAACTTAGTGTGTTTCAACTAGAAAAAATACTGCAATTTTCTTCTTAGGTTGTAGATGTTCCTGTTATTTTAATTGTTTATTTGTTGGGAGTTTTTTTAACACTACCACACAGGGAAAAATCCCAAATCTATTGCTTTTTTAACTCTTTATCTCAGATTTCATAGCAAGCTTTTAGATCTCTTTCTTTGCATGGTAAGTGCACAAAATCTTTAAAAACCTGTCTTTAAAAATTGGAGCGTGTGAAAAAAATGAAGTGGCTGAAGCACTGCCAGAATTAATATTTGTTCATGTAGTAAAAGTGCCCTTATGGTTGTGATTGCACCAATTACATTTGCCTGCTATATTGCACAGTCAAAATGGTCTTATTTGGGATGACTTTTATTCAGCAAACAATGTTAACAAGAGGGCATTATTATTGTTTTGAATGACAGGAGTGTGATACAGTTTGGGTTGTTTATACTGCTTTTAAACACAGTTAATGGAGGGAATATCAAAACCTCTATATGACGTTGACTATTTTAACAAGTCTCTCTCTTTTTGAAGTTTTTTTACCCTGTTTTGCACATATCTAAATTTGAGCTCTCTTCAAAAGATATGTTTATAGTACATTTTGGGAGCTACTTTTTACCACAGCTATAAATTCTGTTACTGTGTCTTAAACCTGATATTTGAACATAAAAGGCATGTGTTGTGTGGCATAACAGGCCTTTTAAAATATAACAGAGTAAATAGCAGGGGGTTTAAGCAAATGGCTGAGACAGCTTCAGCTTCTGACATAACCCAGCTTTGGCACTGAGAGGTTCCTGGAGTGGGGAGATAATTTCTGAACGTTGTGGTGCTGCTGCCCAGCTGTAACCACATCATCATGTTAAATATAGAACTTTGACTCACTGCCTTCTGTAAATAACAAAAGCTACAAGCTGCCCCTGAGGTGCCAGTCCTGCATTTGAATGTGGTTTGAGTTTCTGTCACTCTTTAAACGTGGAGTTTGTGGCAGTTCAAGGAGTTACAAAGACGTGAAAGAGAGGAATGTGGAAATTGGTGTAGATGGTTGTGAACTGTGAGGTAATGGGGCAGTTGCTTTGAATTCTGAGTGAGAATAGAATAAGCCAAGGGAGAAGTTCTTGAGACACGTTTCTGAAGAATTTCTTGTTTGTACAAGGCCATGACAGGTTTGTTTTTACTCAGCCAAATGCTTTTCTTTATTGCCCTACATGTTAACTGCATTTCAGAGAGAATGTACTTTTGTGGACACCTCTTTCTTTCCTGTTTTAAATACTGTCAAATGATCATATAGCAATACACTGTTAAAGTTAAGTAGAAAACAAGTTTTTAGTTAGTAAAAAACTGATTTTCTATATATAATGTGTACTTGTTGAACTTAAATGTAGTAATATTGATTCAACTATTGGAACTTGAACTTCTCCATTTCTCTGCTTTAGTGCTTATAAATGTTGGTAATGGTTACAGGATGTTTGTAAGTTATGTGAGTTATACTACATGTATATTTTGATATAGCATGTGTGAACAAAAATAAAACACAGCTACTAGAAATAAGAGCTTACCACATTCAGCAACATTTTTGGAACAAAGTGTCTGCACTGAAAGCTCTGCTTTGGAGTACAACAAACATGCTGGAAGAATTTAGGGCATTGAAGAACAATTGCTGGCTTTTTTAACTACAGAAATAAAGTTAATTTAAATGAAATGTGTAGTGAAAAACATTCTTTGCAGTATGTTACACTAATATATTGAGGATTAGTGGTCATAGCTCAGAGGTTAATGGTTCTATTGTTATTCAAACCTTGGCTTTGTTCTGCCTGTTTAAACTTCTTTGGCACAGCACACATTGTCTCAGTTATTGTACTGAGCATTACAGATATTACCTTTGTAATCCCACTTCAGGTAGAGAGATTTGCAGATATCCATAGGTTACTTTTATTAAGAGTTTTGCAGGAGGGGAATAAATGATCACATTAAAAGTGTTCAATGAATGTATTATACTAATAACCATTTTTGTTGCTTTATAAATTTCTACTGACGGTAGCAGTAGTGTAGGAAAAGAAAAATACTGCTAGTTTCTGCAACGTTCTCTGTTTTCTGTGTTCAGAGACAGAGTGGCATTTTCTGTGCATTCATTGACCTGTGGAATTCAGCTTTTATAGGATGGTCACTTGCCTTTTTACCTTGTCTTAAGGAGGCCTTCCTGAATGAAACCGTACATGTGAGACTCCATCTGAGTCACCCCTAGCTGGAGAAGGGCTGGGCTTAGGAAAATGGTTCAATACAGTGCTCTCTGAAAAAAAAATAAATTTAAAATTGCAATGAGGAGGTAGGTTAGGAACAGCCTTTAATGCAGACTTGCTCCAGGGAACTACTTAGAATGTGAAGGAATGGCCCAATGGGAATAAAAGCCATTTAGTGTTTTCAAGTCATTCCAACTTCTGAGGGTTTGTTTGTCTTTTATTACTTGATAGAGAATAAACTGAGCTTTTGTTGAATTTTTGCAGCAAACTGATAAGTTATCTGAAAAGTGATTGCAGTAAATGTATGTTGTGTATTAAGAGAATACAAATAACTGCAAGCCTTGACCTATAGATATTTAATCTTATGTGCCATTTAAAAGTTTCTTTTGACTTCAGCAGTTTAAACCTTTTCTTGAAAATGAAGAAACATCAATTTTTCAGGTTACCTCATTATTTCAATGGAAAGCTTGACTCGAGTCCTCATTGCCTTACTGCTGCTCAAAATATTGCTGCTTTTATTTTTAAATTAGTGATATCTCTGGAGGTATTAATAATACTACTTTTTCTTTCTTTCTTTTGAGCAGATTATGACAGTACCAAATGATCCCTACACTTTCCTCTCTTGTGGTGAAGATGGCACCGTGAGATGGTTTGATACTCGAATCAAAACAAGTTGCACAAAGGAAGATTGTAAAGATGTAAGAATGAAACCTTTTAATAAAGATGGACTAAATAATGGATGGAATGGAATAAATGGAGAGCTGTGCATCCTACAAACATGGGATATGAATTCTGGTGAAGCTTTTAGAAATGACAGATTTCAGGGTTGTTGGTGGAGATGACAATATGTTTCCCAAAAAACAGTAAAAGCCTGGGGAGTCTTTTTTTATTTTTATTTTTAAATTTTAACTGCTTTGCTAACAGTTAAATCTCCTTTGGCATTTTTTATTTTACAAGCTTTGGTGTGAGCCTTCAGATATGGCAGGAAAGATTGGCTGTTGGAATTGAATCTCTTGGTCTGCTTAACACTAATCCTGTAGAGAACTGGAGGCAAAAAATGAGCCTTGAGAATCACCAGCAGCCTGGTGCTCTTGAACATCCTTTGTCCCTCTGTAGGAAAAGATTTGATAAGGAATTACACCAGATCACTGGAGTTACTCCCCAGAATGCAGGGTGATGGTGGTGTCCACTGTGTTTGGATTTTAGAAACAATTTTAATATTGGAGTAAAACTACCAAAGTATGTATTGCTAGTCTTGATTCATTTTGTTCTACTTTGTGCATATTTATCAATTCCAGGAATTTCTTTCATTATTTTTTCCCTCTATCCAGTTATCTGCCTGTAGATGAAATCTATTCTGCTCCTTTAATTAATTTAAACTTTCTGTGTATTTGGTACTCTTTCACCTCCACAGTTACTGTGTTTCCATAAGAAGGTGCGAGGTAGTTTATAAATCTGTAGCTTTTAGCTTATCCTTAAATGTTTGCTCCTGTGTTTTTGGTTTGGTTTGGTTTGGTTTCTTTTTCAGTTGTTCTGGTGCCACTTTCCCTCCTGTGCAGTGGCTTTCCTGATAACACATTTCTGCTCTATCTTCACAGGGCCAGACCTATTTTTCTCAAAACCTCCTTGACTAAACGAGGGCCCTGTGTCCTGCAGTCAAAAGAATTAGAATGACACTTCAGATATTCAGAGCTGTTATTTCAGTGCTGCATTTTATGATTTGTTCCAGGATATTTTAATAAACTGTCGTCGCGCTGCCACCTCTGTTGCTATCTGCCCCCCCATCCCCTACTACCTGGCTGTGGGCTGCTCTGACAGCTCAGTGAGGATCTATGATCGGAGGATGCTTGGCACAAGGGCCACAGGTAGGAGCCACACTGAGCAGGGAGCATTTCTACGCCTTGGCACTGCCAAATTGAAGGCTTTCCTGTCAGCATAGATGGTGAATGACTCGGGGGACACTGCAGGAAGTGGAGCTTCCTTGTGTGGGAGCTTTGGTTTGTGATAATAGAGTCATTTCACTCTCATATTTGCTAATGTAGAAATCTTCAAGTAAATAAACTTAATCTCTTCATACATCTTAGAATACATTTGTAATGTCTCTTATTTTGTCTTGTAACTTGTGATTGCAGTATCCCCAAAAGCCAGGCATTGCAGCCTCCTGAATTTAAATTCCACCTGAATTTTAATAAAGTTCTTGTCTTGTACTCTGCCATGCTGGAACCTGATGCTTCTTGTGGGAAGAGATCTTATGAACTCCATAATATCCTGCACTAGGCTTGCCTTTGCAGTAATTATTGCTATATCTGACATCATTTCACTGAAAAGCTACAAATTCCTCAGGTGAAAGCTGGAATGCTTCAGATGCTCACCTAAGGATTTTATTAAAACATTTCAGGTGCACAAA
Source organism: Climacteris rufus (assembly GCA_013398175.1). NCBI lineage: Eukaryota > Metazoa > Chordata > Aves > Passeriformes > Climacteridae > Climacteris > Climacteris rufus. The sequence goes on along the minus strand of VZRZ01001595.1, from coordinate 725,140 downwards.
AATGTGTTATGTCATTCTAACATAGCTCTTGGTTATAAAGTGTGGTCAGTGTTTGTTTGGACACACAGGAATTAATAAATAGAGCTGTGACATTCATAACAGTAATCAGTGTCACAAAATCTGTCATTTTGTGCAGCATTTTCCTGTTGATGATTGTGGTGGAGGAGGAAGGGAACAATAAAGGGGGGGTTGCCTGAAATGTCCTGTGAATGTGCTTCAGTATTGTTCAGTACAGGAACAGGATGAACTTGGGAATGTGGGCCTGGAGAGCAAAGAACATAAAAGACAAGATTATGAAGACTGATTTTTAAAAAAATACTGGTTTAGTGGTGTTCTGTTGCATTTTTGGGTTTGCATGTGTGAAGTTTTTGATTTTTTTTGTTTCTTTAAGAGCTGAAGTATTCAGTGTTTAGTGAGCAAACTTGATTTTCATTTAATCATTTCTGCCATGTAGGAAACAGTTACCTGTCAAATTAGGAGGTTTTGGAACAGTCTGGTTTTGTCAGTGTTGGAGCTTCTTATAGGTAACTTATCTGCTCACCAGCTTGTGACTCTAGAATTTAAGATTGTTTTAGTGTGTGGATTGGAGGTGGGTGATCAGGAAAGCATAATGAGTCCAGTGTTGTGTATAGTTCTGCAGTTTCAAAGTTGACAGTATTATTATGTCTTGAATAAAAAGCAATATTTTTAAAAAATTGGGGTAGCAAAGAGATTTATGTCCTAATTTTTCAAAGTTTCATATAGTTAACTCATTTCTAATTTGTGTGTGGATACAGATTTGCATTCTTGTTTTGTAAGTGTTTTTTGGTTCTAAAATTTCCATTTGTACTGCATTTGACAGACAGCATCCATACAACACCACGTGGTGGGTGTGTGATACATTACTATCTTTGTGTGTGTGTGTTTTCTTTTTTGTTTGTAATATACATAGCATTTTGAAATTAAAAATATAGTAAAATCTGATACCTCAATTTTCAGGTCAAATATATTGCAGAAACTACAGGATATGTAGCTTTTTCCTGGTTATCTTTGGTTGGATGTTTATTGAAGCTTCTGAAAAGTTGCAATTGTGAATGTGTAATTCTTTTTCTTTCTCCTCTCTCCCCCCCCCCTTTTTTTTTTTTTTTCTTTTTGTTAATACAGGGAATTATGCTGGCAGGGGCACTGTAGGAATGGTAGCACGTTTTGTCCCTCCTCATCTCAACAACAAATCCTGCAGAGTAACATCCCTGTGTTACAGTGAGGATGGTCAAGAGATCCTTGTGAGCTACTCCTCAGATTACATTTACTTGTTTGATCCCAAGGATGACACAGCACGAGAACTGAAAGTCCCCTCTGCTGAGGAGAGGAGGGAAGAGGCAAGTGATTAAGATGATCTGCTTTCATGTTTTATATTTTTAAAATTGCATACAAGAAATACCATCAGTTGTGTTTACCTTTAAGCTGAAAATCATGCTGCTGGTCACAGACTGAGATTGTGTCATAAATTTGTGTATTTTTAATATCTACTTATATATGTATGTATTTGTTGACAATATTTTGTCACTCTGGTTTCCCTCTCTTAGAGATGAGAAGGCATCTACTGAACCTTGGGTTATAATACCAGCAAGGGTGGCAGGTCCCTCCTGTAATTGAGGTGTCTGTTCTGTTATTTTCATGCCATGAGAAGCATATTCCTTGAAATCAAATATTAATACTCCTGGTTAAAAATTATCATTTAATGACAGATATAAGGGAGTACAGGATGTTTAGATCCAGGAGGTGAGCCACTGTTGCTGAGCACTATTAAAACTTTCAAAACTCAAGCAGTTGTTTATTATCAGCTCAGCTACAATGATGCTGAGCCTTCCATCAATATAAAAGAAATGTCTTTAACTACAGTGAAGTTGTAAATCTCTCTCTGCACTCCCACAACCATCCACTACCTTTTTGTCTGGTGTTCTGCTCACCCTCTCACAAGCTCCTCTGTAGAGTTCCTTATCTTTAGTCTGAGACAGTCCCTGTTTCTCTTGAAGTTGATGAAAATTACACTTCCTATTTAGTGATGGTTTTATACTTCCTGCTGAAAAAAAAAAGTGTTACAAATATTAAAAATAAAAACAGGTTAAAAACTGGAGCTTATTTGAATAAAAGTTTCATTTTTTTGTTAATATCTGATTGTTTTTTCCCTTTACTCAATTGTAAATCCACACTTCATTAAACTGAAGATCTCATATAATGTGAAGAGCTGAATTCAAGAAAACCATAATTTTTATTGGTCACTATGGAAAGCTTCAATGAACATAATAAAGTTAGTATAAAATAAGAGCTGCATTAGTTCTGGGAGTCATTGATTTAGGCTGTTGAAGCTAAAAATGATGCATTTTGTTGATACACTGTTGTGCTTATTCATGGTTGATAAAGCTGGCATTGTGTTTTTTGGTGACAGCTACAAATTTAGGTAACTTAAGAAAATTAAGACACTGCATTTATATTTAGCCTTAGAATCCTGTAGTGTACCACAGAAATAGCTGTGTAATGCTTTTTTAATTTGGTTTTTTCTCTCCCCCAGCTACGTCAGCCTCCCGTGAAACGTCTGCGCCTCAGGGGGGACTGGTCAGACACTGGGCCCAGGGCAAGGCCTGAGAGTGAGAGAGAGAGAGATGGTAAAGGCAGCTGCACTTACAGGGGGGTCTTGTCTTTGCTGGTGTGTTTTTTGGTTTTTTGGTTTTTTTTTTTTTGGTTTTGGGTTTTTTCCTGAAGTGTTCCCCAAGTATGTGCTTCAGATAACACTGTCCTTGTTTTAACAATCAGCCAAGTTTTAAGATGGTTTTCTCAGAGTTTAACACACAACTGGCATTGTACATTGTTTTCTTTTAATTGAAAACATTCTTACAGAAAAATTATATTGCTTCAGTTAGGCTGATGTAAGTAAGGGGGAGTTCTTTTCATTGTCATTGCTTAGGGGCTAATACAAGCACTTATTTCTTTTTTTTTGTAGTCGCACCTCACATGCAATCACAATTACAGATGAAATGCTCTTTAATGGTTCCATTAGGGGACTGGAATTCAAAGCAATAGGATTCTAATATTATACCTTTCATTTTTATAATGTCATTTAGTCACAGGGGGTGACTAATTTTTATGCTTATATTTTCATGTCTATAATATATTACTCAGTTGCTTGAGATTTTAGTAGACAAAGCATTTCCAAAGCTATGCTTGAATGTCAGAAAATGGGATACCAAAGCAGGACAGAGGATTCTTTGTCACTCATCTAACTTTTCATCTAATAATGTGTTTCTGTTTAAATCTCACAAGTTCTGGATATTTGTTTCTAGTTCCCTTAAATCTCTCTCCCTTTTCAGCAGAGAATATCTGGAAAGGGAAATTCTAGGCAGGTGTTCTCATTTTCCTGATTCCCCAAATTAGAATGGAAGTGTCTAGGATTCTGTATCTGAATAGCAATAGGAGATGCTCATTAGGCAGAGAACATCAGCCTGTCCTTACCTTATTCTCTCTTTGTTGCTCCTCCAGTATTTGGAATTACTGGATTAGATCCTATCTGTTCCTTGAGTATCTGCATATGGTTCTGTTGCCTGTGAGCTTCTGTAATCCTTTTTTTGAACCTGTTTATAACATTTCCTATGGCATCATTGTCTTGTCTGTTTTCTTTGGCTGTTGCATTCCAATTTTGTGTTTTAAGGTCAGAGCTCCTGTTCTTGAGGTACAGGAAGGGGATGAGGGATGCCAGCAGAGGGTCAGAGATCTGTAGTGTGGGAATGAGGATAGAAGGAGCACTGGGATCAGGTGGAAGGGAACTGTTTCATCTGGCAGAAGGGGTGGAGAGGGGTCGTCTCCATTTCTGAAAGAAACGAGCTGGGGGAAAGGTACCCTTGGGTAAGCGTGTAGATAAAACTTCAACATTACTTGTTCTGCAGGGGAGCAAAGTCCTAATGTGTCTCTGATGCAGAGGATGTCAGACATGCTGTCCAGGTGGTTTGAAGAAGCCAGTGAAGTTGCCCAGAGCAATCGAGGCCGAGGAAGATCCCGCTCCAGAGGTGATTTCCTTCTTTTCCACAACACTGATTACAGCAGGAGGGGTGTTTGTGCTGGCTCTGCAGGCTTGGAACATCAGCCTGTCCTAGGTGTAGACAGAATTGTAGTGCACTCTGAAGAACTGAACACATTTATTTGCCACACAAGGGACCTTTGGAGACAGATTAAGTTTACTTTTGAGCTCTTTTTCTTGCTTTTTTGTTTTATTTCTAATCAAAGGTGGGACTAATCGGACAGATGCTCCTGCTGCTACTAACATGCCAGCCAGCAGAGAATCAGAGACTGCAATGGAAGTAGATGGTGCTGAACAGCTTCCATCATCTTCCTCTTCTACTATGTCAGCTCAAGCTCCTTCAACATCATCCTCGACAGAGAGTCCCCCTTCAACTTCCCTGCTGTCCTCTCCTGATAGTGAACAAAGGCCTTCTCTGGGGGCCTCAACTCAGCCTGTGCTCCATCAGTCTGGTGAGAAGAAATCCAGCTTGTCATTGTGTATGAAAAATGCTTTCACTGAGAAACAATTCCCCCTTAGGATATTTTGGGTAATTGATCTGTTTTCTCCCTTGCACATCCTTAATGAGAGTAGGCATGGATGCAACCAAGTGGTTGCAGCTGTGGTTTAAAGAAAGAGCAAAACCATCAATTCTGTAAGTTTGTCTGAAAAAGAAATTTCCAAGGGGAGCACCAGTATTTTATTTTCAAGTAGAAATAATTTTTTTTTGCTTATTTTTTTAAACTTAGTGTTCTCTTCATGGAGTGGAAGTAACATTTTGCCCTCTTCCACTGTGGTTTGGCTGCAGCAGCATCAGTGCAATGAAGAGCAGAACCTGTGCCTGTTACAATCAGGGGAAGCAGGGGATTTCTCCTGCAGCAGGAACTTCCATCCTCAACATTTCAGAGTCAACAGTGTTGGTTTTTACCTTCTCAAAACTATTTGCATAAACAAGGCTCACCTGCCATGACATTCCATTATTGGTTAATAAATTATGTTACATACTGATATTTAAGTTTGTGTATCTTGAAGAAACTCATCTGTATTTAATACAGACTTGCATTCTTCTTGGAGGAAAAAGAAAAAAGTGCATTCTGCTGCCACAATGTCAGAAACTGACTTAGGCAGCTACAGAGCACCTTATGCTTTGACTTGACCTTTTCCATCTCAAGGCAGCAAAAGATGCCACAGCCTTCAAAGTGGAATATTTGCACAAGAGTTTATTTTTACTTTTTGAAAGTGAGTTTCTAGGCTCACAGTTGTAGTGGAAAGGCTGATGTGACCTGAAAGACCTGCAGGCTTAGACCTTTTGTCTTCTATGGATTCTGTTGTAAAAAAAGCAAGCTCTTTGTCTTCGGAAAAGCTGACTGATTAAATTTGATGTCCTGGAGCACAGGAGGGAGGGGGATTTCCCAGGGAAGAGTGTGTCATTCAATGTATTGTGGCTGCTGCAGCCAAAATCTTTGGGAGAGGTGAGAAATGATGAGGTACCTTGTATCTGAAACACAGGGAAGATGAAGACAGAAGTTGAAATTCATGAAACATGTCACTTTTGCTTTTTAAACCTTTCAACTACTCTGATACTTATTTAGAGAAAAATAGTGAGCAAGAGAATGGCAATACACACAGGAGATTTAGAAAATGCTAAAAAGTTGATTTAGTATCAGAGGCTTTTAGTCACCTATGTTTGTTATTAGTATTGGTGACAGCTTGCTGCCATCTCAGATTTTTTCACAAGACACACACAAAAAGATGATTCAGGGGTCTACTCTAATTCAGTGCAACCCAATTTGGCTGCCACCACCATTGGTCTAGAAAGGTGGCTATCAAAGAACACATGTACCATGACCAAAGGTTCATTTTGATCTATTTCTTTATTTTCAAAACTATATGGTTTATTCTGGAACTTAGAGTGGCCAGGAGAGTACCTACCATATTAAAAAATAATTGCTTCAAGCTATGTCATTGAAGCTTAGTGGGTTTTGTAATGATAATGCACCAGAGACCATTTCTGGAATTGTGATGCATTTTCTAGCCTGCATTTTAAGGAATCTGTGCTGACCAGAAAGATCTTTTTCTCTGAATCTGCTTGAATTTCTAAGCAAAAGTTTATTCTGCTAGCATGAAGCTGAAGTTGTTATTTCTTAATCCAGCTCTTCTCTAAGAGCATTTCCTCTTTCCCAGTGCTACTTTGGACCCAAGTCTCTCCATATATTTAGTTTTGAAAGGGGTAGTGATGGTTGTTTTGTTGACAGACAGTGGATACTTCCTAATTTGCAGTATAGTATTTGATAGATTGTTTAACTATACCTAAGCAAGGTGTCAGATTGGCAGCTTAAAATTGTCCAGAGGACTCCTGCAGGCATAAACTTCATAGCACAAGGTGTTTGCACACCTAATAAGCATCTTGTTTCAACAGCAGTGCAAATGAGCCACTTGAGTTGCTGCAGAACAATTCTTGGGGTAGGATGGGTGTGCTCAGGGAGAGGGGAAGCTCCTGGGCAGAGGCAGCAGAGCAGTAGCAGTGGGTTTAGGAAGGAGTAGGCTGGATTGGGAATGTCCATTTTGCAAAGTTTATATGCTCTGGTAAGCCCTGGCTGTGCTCAGTTGTGAGATTTTATTTCCTCACAGTCTGTAGTCCATAAATCTGTCTGAAAACTCTGCCCTGTTCATGAAGGGCAGCATTCCCTGAGCTGGGTCACCTGCATTCAAAGGTGAATAAAACCTGCTGCTTTGCTGGGGTGGTAAGGAATGTGCTAACAGGAACAGTAGTTTAAATCCAGAGGGTTGAGCAGGAAGACCAGGCAGAGGTGTCTTGTAAGAGATGGATGGCTGAGGAGGCTTTTCCATAAGTGGAAGGAGGAAAAAAGAGGTTTTCAGCCACCACTTTGCATAAAGTCATGGCAGATATAAGTTTGGATATTGTAGCAAAGACTTAGCAAATGAAGGAAGTGCTTTCAGAAAACAACTTCTTTAGAATCAGAGCATGAATTCCTAACACAGGCTTGTGAACAGCTTTCCATAAATAATTTTTCTGCAGATTACTCATGGTAATCCTGTGTTTAAAAGAGCAATACCTTTGCATAAGTATTGCAGTTCAGATATCTTGTTGGTGTGGTGTTCCAGAAAATATCTCATGTGGTGAGCATTTCAGCTTCTACAACTAAATGGCTTTTTAAAAATCTGAATTCCTTTTTTAAGACATGAAGAGATGAAGTACCTGTTCAAAATGGAGGCAGTACAGAATGGTATTCGAATAATTTAAAAAAAATATATATGTAATAAGAACAATTGCTGGAGATTGTCATGCTTGTCACTAAGAAAAAATACAGCAAATTCATTTTCTTGGCCTGCTTGGGCCATTCAGTGGAAACCTTTAATTTTTTTACCTTAGTTTTAAGATGCTGATGTTTGAAACCACTAATAAACATCAGATACAACAAACAGTAAAATAGAATACAATTTTTCTCATAAATAAAATTCCAGATACACATTGGTATCACTGGGAGGGGATGCAGAGGGGCAATTGGCCAATTAGTACAAAACTTAACCCTAATATGTGTTCTGATATAAGATAACTGCTTTTAAATTTTGAATGGGAACATGACAGTAACTGGAGATTTTTTTTATATTTCCATTTCTATCTCCTTACTCCATTTGCTGGCAAAATAAACATTTGCTTAGATATTCTGAAATATATTAAAAGGTGTTGTCATTGAACATATCCAGGATAGCAGTTATTTCTTTACATTTTGTGTTGTAGTTCTTGTTACATCTTAAATTGTGACTGCCTCTGAACTGAGTGGAACTGAGTCAGCAGCAAGTACTGAAAACTGCAATTTTAGGCATCACTGAAATTTCCTTAAAAGTATTCCCTAGGCTGCTTGGAGTTTTTATTTCCATAAATGTTTTTGGCACATGAAAACTGTTCATAGCAAATCTCTTTGATGCCATATTCCTTTTAGGAACTGTATCTTTTTATTTTTGTTATACCTTATCAACCATAAACTGACAGGATGTTTTTCCCAGAAAATGGTATTAGGCTGAGGACATTAAAGCTCATGACTATACAGTATTTACTGGTGCTTGTCAGTAGATTTTCAGTTATTGGATTCTGGGTTTGGGTTTGTTTCTTTCTATAAAAGAAAATTAAAAATTGCTTTGCTTCACTGTGTGAATAAGGGGTACAGAGTATTTAAGCTTTTGCCTGGATGAAAGGCTCCATGGCAATGTACTGCTCTCTAGTATTCTAATATTTCAGTCCTGATTCCTTTTCCTTTGCAGCTTTCCTCACATCTGTAAAATATTCCAGAGTGTCCTTGATACAAATCCTTTAGGGATAGGTCTAAGCAAGCAGTTTCTAGCAGAAGCAGCTGGAGCATTTGCTGTGCATAGGAGAGTGTGAATTAGCTCCTCTGCCCTACCACACCATAGCTGAGAGCAGCTCAGTGTGATTCAGCCACTGCCAATAAAGACACAAACTGTGGTATTGCAAGAGGAGCACTTGCCACACAGCACTGCTGTGAGTGGAGGAAATCTGCAAAGGGCAGGGAAAGAAGAAAAAGTTACTTGGGCAGTTTTATAGCAGTTTGCAAAAGGACTGGTAATCAGGCAATGAACTTCACATGCCAAAACAGGCAAATGAATAAAGAGAAAATGATGAAAATGGTGAAGCCTCTAAAGATGGCACTAAAAGAGTAATCTAATAAGAGGATGAAACTAAGAATTGTTATGATCCAATACATTGCTTTCTCTGTAGGACCACTTAACAGTGTTTTCAGACTATGAGTCCACAGGGAATGTCTGAAATTAAAAGTGAGTTGATAGTAAAGTGTATTTTCTGGTTTAGCGTTGTTCTGCCACTATTTCCATAGTTCCAGTTTACTTTTTGCACCGGTTTGTTTTGATCAAAATGGTACCTTTTTTATTTTTGTAACATCGGGAAGATGTTACATTCATTTTGAAAACCTACCTGTAGACCACAGTTGCATAGTTTTACACCACAGATATTCTCCTTTGTTCTGTGTGTTAGGAACATAAAAAGGAATCCATCTGTTGCGTGCTTTGTTTTGACTTAATCAGGTTGTACCTATTAAATAATTCTTTGTTAAATGGTTTAATAGTTGGAGATGGGGAGGGGGTTGTATTGTATGGTGTGAATCCTGAACATTTAAGTCCTTTAGGAAGAGAAAAACAATGTTGATATGTTAAAATTTCAGGATGTTGGTAAATCACTCACTTTTTTTTTCACTGCAATGACACTTAGTATCTGTTGCTTCTCTCTCTGGCCAGTCCCCCCACCCCTGCTCTCTGTTCTATATCTGGTTATGATCAATGCTTCTCTTTTTGTCTCCCCTTCCCTGTCTGTCAGAGTTAATGGGCCCTGAGTTAGCAATAATCCGTAGGGGCCTGCAGCGCCTGAGGCTTAAGAAGGCAGAGCAGCAGAGACAGCGAGAGCTAGCAGAGGGTTCTGCAGCACAGCCCTCCTCTTCTGAGCACTCCTCCCCTCAGGGCTCCTCACAGCAGCCTCAGGCAGCAGGTTGTCACTTGGCAAGGTTTCTTCAGCACATCCTGTAGCTGTAGTTTGTGCTGCTGTTGTGTGCTGAGATGCTGCTCCTCCAGAGCAAGGACGCGTTTGCTGCTTGTCTTGCCTTGCACGTGGTGGTGTTTATCATCACATGGCTGGGGAAAGAGTTGGATGGACAGGGTTATTTGTCTAACATGGTTTGGATTGAGCAAGACTATGTGGGAATGGTTTTCTAGGTGCATGGTGTCAGGGATGTGCAATGCTCGTTAGAGCAGCTGAACGAGAAATTGCCGTGTCCTGAGCACAATGAGAATGACACACTTGAAATTGCATTTTGATGCTCATTGTGTCCAACAGGAATGTTTAAAACTTGGCTTTGGGTTAGCACATGTTCAAAATCAGAGTAATAATTCAGTAAAACAGTTTTGGCACTCTTAAATGGTTTTACAGTAAGTACAGTGAAAATACTTGACACTGGCCAAAGTCCCCAGATATGCTCTCCTTCCTTGAACAGAGCGGCTTTCCATTTCACCATCCTCTTTCTCTCTTGTCTTATTGAGATTAAAAACTATTACAAGACAACCTCAAATATGTTTGTAACAACATATTTGAGAAAGTTAGGGCAGAAGCATGCATGGGAATAAAGAGGCAAACCCTGAAGCATAAACTTGAAGCAAACTTTTTCATGGCACCAAAAAAAAAAAAAAGAGTGAGCTGCATGCTGTGTGAGAAGTCAGTGTACTTTGTGTTGCAAAGTCCTGTCTAGCAGTGTCTCTGCTGTGGATAAATTCTGTGACAGTTGAGATGTGACTAAATTGCTTCTGAGGATTGTGTCACACATTCACAGCTGTCCTGCTGTGGTTCAGTCTATTCCTGTACCTGGAACCCAATAATTTGATGTAACAGTGGCTAATGCTCCACTCACAATGTGGAGTCACTGAATTTTGGGTAACTTTCTACACTAGAAAATTCTGCAGTGAGGTTTAGGAAACCAGTACACCCTGGGAGGGATGTGTGCTTATCCTAGGGCTGGCAGCCACAGGTGCCTGGTACCTGTGGGAGGAGAGGAAAAAAAAGCAGTGGTAGCAGTGGCCTTGTAGGTGACTGCAGTTTCCCGGCAGGAGAAAAAAAAAAAACAACCCCAAAACCTACCAGTGTCTGGGGTTTTTTTTTCAGCAAACTGAACATCAGAATTTCTTAACTCAAGGAGAAGTATTGATAGAGGAAAAATTGTAACTAACACAGTCAATAGATCTTGATCTTCCAGTTCCTTTTCAGAATGCCTTAATTTTAAAATTTTTTTTTTGCTAAATTGCTTCCCATTGAATTGAGGATGGGAATAAAGTTTGTTTACAGCCATATCTGTAAATTGTCATCTGGAGATTTATCTGTGGACATTATTTTACTACCTCTGAAGTATGTGTTGGTGTGGGTTTCACTTGACACATCTCACCCATCTCTTCCTTAGTGCTCCTTCGAGAGTGCAGGGTAATTTTTTTACTCCCCATTGCTTGTGGGGTTCCCACAGCCCACTGTAGGATCCATGCTGCCACCAATGTGAAGGTTTCAGCTGAGTAATTGCTTTGACTGGGAGTCAGAGGTGTTTTATACATAGTTTGGACCCCCCCCCCAACATTGCCTCTTGGAGTTTTGAGTTTCCCACATGCTTAGAGCTTTAAGGGAGCTTTAAGGAAACATCCAATCATTTTGTTTGGGGAACCACAGAACACATACAAAGCCTTGGAGAAAAATAATATTCAAATATTGATATTTTTCTTCATGTGATGATAATGAATTTGCAAATTTAACCATTGTACTTGTTAAATAATTGCTTAGAAAGATTTACTCAGTGCTGTGGAAACATTTCTTTCTGGGGAAATGAAGGGGGAACCATTTTCCTAGTTGACCTCCAGCTCATTAGGATGTATCTTCTTGAGGTTTGGTCTGATGGGTGGAATTGTTGCCTTCAGCAATATAGACAGGGGAAGATAAAAACCAAGAAATTTAAATTTAAAAGTATTTAATGTGGTTGGTCAATTACATTTTGAGAAATTTGATAAAATATTATATTTTATCTATATTTTATCTTTCCTTTCTATTTGTATGTGTAAATACAAGATATTCCTGTTGTGCTTCATCAGCTTCTTCCATTGCATTCCTCCCTGCCCTGCTATGGGAGGGGACAAATAAAGTTCATTTCTTTTGACTGGGGAGTCCAGATCACCTTTGCATTATTTATTCACTTCATAAGATTTCAGCACTCTGGACCAGGAGATATTCTCTGTACTTGCTCATTTTTTTAAATGCAAGTTGTTGGTGGCCTTTTAAAGGTAATAAAATCCTATACAGAGACAATCTCTATTTAATTTTCTTTTTGCTGGAAGTTTGTCTTTGATGCTCTGTCATGAGGCAGGTGCTCAGTTTTCAGGCACATACTAGTGGTAAATTTTCAAACAAAAATACACCCCAAAAGGTGTCTGCAAGTTCTCAGTCCCTACTCTGTAAAACTTTATAATTTCCACTTGCAATTTTGGAGGGAATTCAGTGTGAGACTAAGGCCACTTCTTCTGCTTTGTAGTTCATTATTAATCCTTATCTTTGCAACCACAGAAGCTCAGTTATGAGGAGAAAAAAATATTCCAGCCATGTAAGCAATTACAAGTAGAAAATGTCAAGAGCTGAAAGCTTTTACAGGTTTAATAGAAAATTAGTCTGTATGGTAGATATTCTGTCTCCCAGTTGCAGGAGGATTTGTAAGCTCTATCTGTAGTAATTAACCTCCACTATTTAGAAAAATATGGTCAAAAGTTCATGTTGTTGAATGTAAAAATGAGATAACTGAGTAGATTCACTGTTTGACACAGAGAAAAAAGGTCTCAGATGACAGAGACTTTGTTTCAGTGGATACCCCTCATAAGTATTGTGTAAATTTGGCTGAATTGTTACATGCATGTAATAATTTGCATGTATTTGGCTGAATAATTACATGCAGCAGTGTGTGCTGCATGTATCAGGTCTATTTTATCTTCAAGCCTTTGCTGAGGTCTTGAATAGATTCAGATTTTTTTGGTAGCCACTTTATTTAATTAGGGAACTTTGCATTCTTTGCAAACACCCAGATATAGAAATGTCAATCTGAAGTCCACAGTATGTAACTGAGAGCTTATTTACTGTGCAAAGCAATTATTCATAGTTTCTAAAACAAGTATTTAATTTCTTAGATTCAACTCCACAAAATGTACCATGTTTAGGACTTTTCAAACAGCTCTCACTGCTTTAGACCTCACCTCACCCTCAAGCTGGCGTTGTAGTGATGTAAAGAGGAAATTTTTTCAACCAAATCTGAGGTGGCATGCTAATATTTTGATGAAGTCAGGTGCTGATTGCCCAAACTATAGGAAGATCCTTCAGCATATAACTGACCTTAAAATTATCTTCTATTTTCTGTTTGAGGTTCCCCAAATTTATGAATCTCCAGTTCCCTCTTTAAGTGGTGCTCCAGTTTAGAATGTACTGGTGACATTACAACCAGTGGTGAACTGCATTGGGATGCAGACCCAGCCTGTGGAGGCTCAGGTAAGAGTTTGGATTTTTGTTTGTTTTTTTAACTATATGGCACAGTTTTGGTAATACTTTTTTTTCAAAAGCTTTATAAGAAATTATGAAAGTATTTTTTTCAGATTTTTTTTACAAAACAAAGCCATATATTAAAAAAAGAGGCATTTACCTGAACTTCTCCTGGCTGGTTTCATGGTTGAGCTGATTTCCCTGCCTGAGGTGTGGGGATCCAGACTGCAGAGCCACTTCAAGGGGTGCTGGTGATCTGTGGCTTCAGGGCACTTGAGAAAGGAACCAAGGGAGTCTGATTGCTACAGACTCTTTTCTTAACCCTGCTAATTCAGGTATTTGGGGTGCTTCCTCTATGTTGATTAAATATTCTCTTATTAAAGTGAAATACATTCACAAAGTTGTATGAAGACATGGGTGTAACAGTGAGGTGTGGGAGGTTTAAGCCTCCATTTGCATGAACTTCTACCTAGAAAACTTGATTTTCACTTACTGTGATTGAATGATGGTAAAACAAACCTACTTTTTTACTGACTCTTGTGTAGTGTGAGGTCTTCATAAAGTTGAAAGTGCTGATAAGGGTAGTAGATATAATTTCTTACGTTTCTAATTAAAATATGTTAATTCAGTCATACTTCTGTTCATAAGGGTCTGAATTACAGACCTGATGAGATGAGCTTTTCCAGCCAAGTAAAATGTTTGTCAGCATGATTAAATTTAAACAAGGGCATACAAATTTATGGAAAGGATTGAAATGCAGGAACAGAGCATGACTGGGAATCACTGTCATGTCATCAGGTTTCTCAGCTTGCAGTCCAGGACCTCCCCTCCCTGTAGCACTTTTGCTATAAATTCATCCCAGTCATGGACTTTGTGAGTCAGGGATCAAAGCCAGCCCTTGAAAGAGGCACAGATTCCTGTGCTGAGGCAGCTGGAACACAAGTAGATCATCTCATGACATGGAGCATCTGTACACCAGCTTTTTGCTCTGATTTACATTCTAAAAATTCTACTCCACTGAAGAAAACTCCATTGTAAATACTTCTCTTCTACCTTATATATTATATATATATAGCACACTTCACTTTTGGAAAGTGAAATATGTTAATGCTACAAATCTTACACTTCATAGCTGCATGCCATCTAAATCTAGATGATAAATTCTGTGTGCTTGGTGCAAGGCAAGGTTGAACAGAGAAGACAAACCAGAACCAATTTAATGTTTCTCAGTGATGGAAATAAACTGTGTAAGCCCAGTTACCAAAACAAGGCAGCCTCCAGAACTCAGTGCCTCAGACTTTCCTGATCTCTCTTCTTTGCTCCTGCTCCCCTTCCCTGCAGCTGGGTATCAGTGTAGCCAAGGTACACACTGCCATTCTTGCACCAATGGCTGGAAATGAAGCATTGCTTGAGAATATATATATTTAAATCAGTTTGATCAATTTAGCAGGTTTTATGGCTGTACTACAAAATAGGACACGCTGGTGATTCAGGCTCAAAGCTGGAAGTGAGCTCTTCTGTAGGAGAGAGAGTATTATTTCATTGCTTTCCTTGTATAGGATTGAAATTTATGTTAAAATTTGTTCAGCATGCTGTGATGCTGGGAGACTGTGAGTCAGTTGATAATACAGGATATTAAATCCTTTTAGTTTAGGATGAATTTGTATATAACAGAAGATTAACAAGTGGAACCAAGATATGATAGTCTGGCCAATATCTTTGAACTGCTGCATTAATTTATGTACATCAGCTCATCTTAAGATCATACAGAAGTAAGATCTGTTCTTCAGGGGTGACAAGGGAAATAGACTCACAGAAAATACTGCAGGTTGCCTCTGTTGTGTCTGTGCAATGAATGCAGTTCTGGTGATAGTGTTTAACTGCTAGTGTCCAGGGGGGAAAAAAGTTCACTTACCTGCTGGAGGGGTTGATTATTCCATTTGTTTGTTGGATTGTTCATGGGATTGATGGGAATTCTTGTAAGACTGACTGGTGTGGTACTGGGATAAACTCATTAAGATCTGTTCTCAGTCATCAGAGGTGCAGCACAGCACCTAAGAATGCAGAATATCAAACTGTCATTTAAGTGGGATGTATTTTGGTGCTTTGATGGTTTAAAACATTATGACTAAAAGAGTATTTACATATTAGAGGTACTGGTACGCCATGGAGTATTTTATGCTGAAGTATAAATATTCTGAAATTTACATTTAGCACATGGTGTGATATACTGGTGTCATTTGGTAGCTGGAGCAAAAATTTTAGGAGTCATGACCCTTCAGTGTTTTTCCTGACATGTCAGAAGTGTGAAGAACACAGTAAAATATTTGGTAATGGACAGGCATTTTTACGATCAACATGTCAGCAAGCTTCAGGCTGTTCAATGACTAAATAATGGTTTGAACCAAGTGGCTTTGCTTCTGTCATGCCTACAAAATGCAATGTGGCTGGCTGCTCATTAAACCAACCCAAAGCTTCCTTATGTTGCTGCTTTTTTTTTTTTTCCCCTTTGAAACTAACATATGATCGTGACATTGCTGTGCAGTTCTCTGCTGCTTATGTTTTAAGTTGAAATCTCGTTTTTGTTTCAGATTCTCCTTCTTCAGTGGTTAACAAACAGCTTGGATCCATGTCACTTGATGAGCCACAGGGTGCGTGTGACAGGAAATGTGCTCTCCCCAGCCATAGCTGATTGCAATGCTTCCTTTGAGAGTTGCTTTTCATGATGATAAACAGTCTAAAAATGCTGTTCATCTGCATAAAGTAGAATTCTGTAAGCAGATCTGCTGGAAAGTCATGATTTCATGGTCAATGTGATTCACAGGGTGAGGTTAATTGTTGCTTTGGAAAGCCATCCCAAGCTCAATTCTTCATGCAATTACTACAGTTCAGTGTAGGTACAGGAAATGTCTTAGGTGTTCTACAGACATTTGGACTATTTTTCTAAAAATTAAAGTAAAATTAAGTAAAAATAAAGTTAGTTAAAAGTAAAATTAATTATTTAAACGGGGTTTTTTTTTTCTGAATGGTTCTTGGATCAAAGGGCAAATATCAAGACTGAAATAACCTTTACACTCTTAATGCCACATGAATTTCTCTTATGCACGAGTGATGTGCAGCTTGGTTATTCTTGCACAGTTTGATTAACGCCAGAGCACCCATTGCACTGAGGTGCTTCTTACCTCTGTTTCCCCTTGTCCTTCACCCTTTCTGCTGAACAATCCTGGTGTTTCTGTAGGATCCCTGTGGGTTGGAGGTGGGCAGAATGCTTGTGAAATGTCTCTGTGCCCGTTCTGCATCACTCTCCAAACTGTGAGAGTGAAGAAAGCCATGGGTGATCCTGTTCCAGCTGAGTCAATGTCATCTGTAGGGAATATTTATGGCTGAATAATTAATGAGTGATAGATGCTCATTTAAAAATAGATTTCCATAGACTCTGCATTATGTTTCCATATCAAAACCTCTGTAGATCTTTAATAGCTTAAATCCCACAAAAGAATTGGCTGGTTTGTCTTGTTTCACATTCTGAACTAGAAAGCCATGTTGAAATCCCACTTCTGAAAAACAGTCTGGCAACTGCTGAGATTATGGTTTATTTTAAGATGCCAGAGTATAGGGGGGAGGGAAAAAATCAAGCTGCATTTAATGTTGACCAAATAAATTATTTTTGTGGAAATACATTCTGTGATGAAGTAGCCTTAAACCTCAATGTGTAAATTTGATAATTACTCATTGTTCAGCAGTCTACATCATTCCAGTAGTCAGGTTTATCTGGAAAACTTGCTTAGAACTAGTGGCCAAGTTATGCTCTCTGTTCTAAACTCAGAATAAAACATTATTTGATCAGAGCAGAATCACCTAGAACTAAAATAGGAAGTCTCTGAGTTTACTGAGATTCTTTCAACTGTAAAAATTGGGAAAACTGGGGTTTTTCTGTGTTAAGAAATTACTTGAACTAAGAGCAGAGATTACCTTATAGAAGGTTTTTTAATATGCAAAAAAAACCACCCCCAAATTAATTTGGTTTTTGGGACATCAGTTCTCCAATTATTTTAAAGCAATGTTTTTCTGGTAGACAAATTCACTTCTAATTTGGAAAACCAGGAATTTTGAAAAAGGAGCAAGTTTATTAGGAAATCTGTTGTTCAAATGATAACCAGAAGGAATAATTTGCTGAGATCCAGTTGCATTTCTGAAGTTAAACTCCATTAGTTTCACTTCATATTTGAAGTCTCAAAATAGTGTAAGTTGTTAATGAAGGAAGTCATAACAGCTTTCTTTTCATACAGAATTACCTTTCCTTTTTATTCCTGTCTTCTCTTAATTTAGTATTGAATCAGCTGTTCTGTTGGACCTGTCTCTCTTGTTGGCATTTATGTTTTAAGACTGGTTTTGGGTTTAAAGACTTTTTGATTCTTATTGCAAGCACATCCATTTATAATGCCATCATTCTGACTGTCCAGCAGAACCTGTGTGTACAAAATGGCTCTGAATGGATTACAGTTATTTACACTTGATTTTTTACAAAACATTTTGGACTGTGATTCTAATAATGGAGGCTTGGCCTTTAGATCTATTGCAGTGTTAGGATTTTAAGGTTCTGCCTGAATGGGAATGAGCAAAGAGGGAGCCTGAGACCAGAGAACTCGTTGGTAACTGGGAATGTGCCCATGCATCCCAAACCAGTGCTGCTTCCTGCACACACAGGAGCCAGGCTGGTTACTGATGTTTCTAGATATTTGCAAGTTAGTGGGAGGGTTTAGTAATCTGTTGTGGTGACATTCATATCAGCTTGTTCAGTAGCACCTCCTGGATCCCTGAGCTGGCTCAGGACAGGCTGCTGTGGCAGAGCCAGCTCCTCATGCACAGTGCTGGGAGCTGCAGTGGCATTGTTGTGTCCTGGATCATGAGCTCTGCCTCCCACTCAGACCCACTGGGTGGGTGCTGGGCTGCATGTGGAGCTTTCTGCACCTTCAGGGAGCTCTCAGCTGCAAGCTCAGGGCTTCCAGAGCAGTGGTTCATTGTGAGGCTCAGCGTGGTCTGTTGTGCTGCTTTCTGTGCAGTGCAGTGCTATCCTACACCTGCTGAGGACAGGGATCATCTAGACAAGGACATTCTATACCTTGGGCTATAGATTAGGCTGGTCCAAAGAATGATTTGATTTTTCAGTCTTCACTTACACTCACTGGTATCACTGTTACATTGTTCAGCCAGAATTCCTCACTAGATAAAGGGATCTCCACTCTGCCCTCCAAGTTCAGCTGCTTCTGATAAAGTTTCATGTGTTAAGCCTTCCCACAGAATTTCTGTTTTCCGAAAGGCACCACATATTTTCTCCTCTTTGGATCAATTTTTCTCCCTTCTCTCTCTCTCTTTGGTCTTCACACAGAATATAGTGCTGGGTAGAAATTATTTGGTGGGTTTTTTTTCATGAGGAGTCATCTCCAATCTCTTGCCAATAGATTGGTGAACAGGACAGCATTTGAGACATGGAAAACAAACGTGAAATTCCTTACAGTGTTAGTTTAACTAGGAAATGCAATCTGTAACCTTGTCCTTAGGCACTTACCCCTTTATGGTTGAGAGCCCCAGTCTTTGTGAAGTTACACTTGCACAGGTTCATTTTCTGAGGGAAAAAAGTGTGTTTGAGGGGGTCTTGCTGTCAGTTGGGCAGTTTGGGTTTGTGATTTTTTTTAATGTAAGGTTATGAATGAAATTTTCAGTTTTAAGAATAGTAGTTTAAAAGTACCTTTTTCCTGTAGGCACCTGGAGAATGCACCATTTCATGGGAGTGTGCTTTAGGACAGGGCTGTTTATGAAATGAGACTGTAAGCTGTTGATGGTATCTTCAAAATATAATATGTTTGGCTGTAAAATTAAGTAAAGTTTCAAGGTATTTTTGAGAAATCTGGAATAGAGTTTACTTGGAGCAGTTATTACCCTGCTGGAGTTGGCAATCAGATGAACAGTTTTGGCAGTCACAGAAGTTGTACCATTTTCCTCTCCTTCCCTTCATTATCAGGGTGAAGTAGATCTGCCCTGATGGGATGAACTTAGTACTGAAAGAGAACAGGGCTTCATTCTGATCTAGGCAGTCTTTGGCCATCACATTTCTCCCTGAGTTCACCACTTCTGGGACTTATGTGGCTTCTCTGAAAGAATGTTCAGTTAGGCAAAGCTTATTTTTTTTCTTCACAGAGGCTCCCATTCAGCTTTCATTAGCAGTGAAAGTTCAATTTAAAATATTGAACTACACAACTAATTCTGTGCAGTTTATTATCAGATTCTTCTCTCATCTTTTAAAAAGTTTATTGTTCTTATTAGTGTCTATGTTATGCACTAAAGCTACTTTAAAGAAGACACTGACCCCATCCAAATTGTAGTTCATGTTATTGTAGATTTAAGAAAATGTTATCCAGTATGGTTTAACAACTGTCTGCTTCCAGACACTTGTACAAATAATTTCTCAGTCAGTGCCCTCTTTAGATAAGTCTACAGCAATTCTTCCAGCTTTTTGGGTGTAAAAGAATATGAGCATTTCTTCCAGAGTAAGTGTAGTCAGAGGACAGTGTTTATCCATCTTGGTTAAATTTTTAAATATTGTAATTTTAAGACAAGAAAGGACAATTTTAAGACAAGAAAGTTATGATAAAGTGACCTGAGCTTTATACCACAAACCTGGTTTTCACTGAGGTCCATTATAGATAGCAATGTTTGGTTGCTTTGGTTTGGTAGCATTAAATGGTTTTGTGCTGAAGCCAACCTTGCACAGCAGAATGAAGTACAGTTGTTGTTTGGGGCTTGTCTTGGACTGTTCACAGCAGGAAGTTGCCTGTCTTTAGCTGGGTTCCCAGCTCCAAGATCTGTCTTGCCTGTAGCTACCACAAGGAAGCTGAAGAATTCCCCAACTCTGTCACTTTTGACTCTCTCAGTGTCAGTTCCTGTACAGTGTGTTAAATCAATCAGTATTTGTACTTGCTGAGGAAGGGAGGCATTGTTAGAATTATGGTTGTAATTGGTCAATTCTCTTTAAAAATATTCTCATTTGGTCTTTCAGTGGTTTTGTGGTATGTTTTGGGTTTTTTTAACATTTCTCTTCAGAATATGCAGGAGTGCATTTTGAAAGTTCTTTGGCACAGCTCATCACTGCTCTGATCCTGTGAGTGGGCTTCTGCCTGTCAGCAGTTTAAAAATATGAGCATTGATTGCTAGGTTAAATTCTTATGTGCTATTTTATAGCTACTATAATTTAATTGTATCTTTCAAATTAAGTATCCTGTGGCAGTATTGTAGCCATTACTGTTATGATAACAGCCTTTTTATGGGGAAATTTGTAGGCTTGTGTTTGAATCAAACATTAGGTTTTAACTGACTTACACAGAGATGAGCTGAAGCTTTTACTTTATTACACTTGTCAGTGTGCTGCCAATACTGCAAGGATATTTATAGTCAAATTTCTGTATTCTGTAAACTAAAGAAAAGACAGAAGGTTTTGTCCAAATAATCCTGAGATAAAAAGCTCAGCATTCATGAAAAGCAAGATTACAGTTTAATGGCCATTTGAAAGGTGCCTCATACTGAGTAAACCTCTCTTAGTGAGCCTTAGATGGTGCTTTCCCTTAACTTTTCAGCATTGCCCAACTTCAGTATTAGTGGCAATTTTGCCATTCATGTAGGTAGATGGTGACCATGAACTTTACTCAGGGGTGTGGATGGATGATGGATGGGTGGATGGATGGATGGATGATGGATGAGTGGGTGTCACTGAGCAGTTCTGCTCTGAAGAAGCCCAAGAACATGCTTAAAACCACCTCTGCAGCAGATGAGTGACCAACAGGCCGTGGTTTTCAGTTCCATTCACTTCTGTTGCTTTTACACATCATGAATGAGCTCATTTTGCAAGTGCTCCCCTTCTGCTTGCAGTTATTATAATATAAAGTAGGGTTTTTTAAAGATGAATTTCCAGTGTTTTTATGACAACTGACTGACCATTTACAGCAGGTCTAAGGGTCCTGGTAGTTGTCTGGGTTCTAAGTAGGCAACAAAGTAGAGGATGGTGATTTTTCTAGACTACTGATTATGTCTGGATCTCATCATCTTTTTTCTCTGTGTATTTATTGAGGCAAAAAGACCTAGTAACACTTGAAAAATTTATATTCTTAATATATTTCATATAAAAGGGATCTGCTTATTAATGATTACATTGTGTGTAATTGCATATCTATCTGCAATTTTATTTACTTGCATGTTGAAGGACAGCATCTCCTTTGTTTGCTCTTACAATTAGAAATAATTTTAGACCACTTTTCAAGCATTGCAAATTTGATGTGTTTACTCTGGAACTTTTTAACTCTTTGCTTGGGCTGTAAGAGATGTTAGACATTATATGTGTTACTACCACATTTGATAATTAAATTAATCTTCAGAATTATAGCAACTTTTATGTATATTTCTAATGCCTATTCAAACTTTATCAACCCCATCTTTACAGAGAGTGATAAGCCACGAACAGGAACAGGTGAACCAGTTTTAAGTTTGCACTACAGCACAGAAGGAACAACTACAAGCACAATAAAACTGGACTTCACTGATGAGTGGTAAGAACAAGTTCATTTTGGTTTTGACTAGTTCATGATCAGCACATATCAGTAACATTTGTCTAGCACAGCTGTAAGTTATTTTCCCTATGGTTTATGTCTGTTTTTAGGTGTGTATAGACAATTTTAAATGGCTGTAGTTCTTAATACATTCAGAACATGACAGTCATACTTTAACATGAAATTTATACAAGAGGCTTCTTTTTTTGTGTATTTACTCTGAATCTCTTTAATGCAAACATGATTTGAAACATGTTATTTTCATCAAAAGCTGGCATAATATCAGTGTGTTATAAGGCTGGGTAGTACAGTGGTGGAATGGTAGTCCAGATGCTAAAGTTACCAAACTTCTCATATGGCATTCTGCAAATTAGTCTTTCTGGGGCCCAGTTCCTGAGTTGTAAACTCTGAAATCAGTTTTTTGTGTGTCTAAGGAGTGTTGATGAGTGCATAAGGTTAAGGTAGCAACTTTGTGGAGTGCTTAGATGTTACAGTGATGACATCTTTTCCAAATAATGAACACACAGTGCCTCATGTACTTGACTTTGTATCCAAGTCTATCAGTAGAGCATCTCAGGATCTCCCAAAACAGCCATCTCCTTATTTTATCTCATTTTATGTCTATTCCTTTGCTTACATTTTCAAAATTCTTGTAGAAGGCAGTAAGTAGAAATGCTTGCTGGCATTTGTTAGTGAGGGGGGAAAACCCACAAAACTCAACCACATTTAGCCACTCTTGAGTGCTGTGGCTTTGGACATAAAACACACACCTTGCTCACAGCATCACTTCCTTGCCAATATAATGATATAAAGCAGCTCCTAGAGAGGCAAATATGATCCCACATGTCCCCAGCTGGGAGACTTCAGCCAAAATTGAGAATTGCTGGTGTTGCTGCTCAACCCTGCTTTGCTTTGTGACTTAAAATTCTGTGTGCAGTCTTTGTCGTGCATTTGAGAAAACTGATTCAAATTGGCAGAGGTTCAAAGCAGGGTTATGTGGAGAGCTGGGGAAAGGGAAAACCTGCTCTGGAAGGTGGTAGCAGGGCTTAATGTAGAGAAAGCACAGGAGGTTCTTTTGTTCTCTCAAAAACATCCTCTTCATGTAACTGCTGGTGTGAAAAATAACACTGAAGTAAAGATTAAAGCAGAGCAGTACATGAATGTAAATTGAGCATTGAGCTAGAGAGTAGATTCCTGAGAGTCAAAAAATATCTCAGTGTTTAGGCTGTGGTTAAGTTTATAAAATGAGGCATGAAATAGCCAAAAATCCTCCCCTTGGTGTCTAGCAGTACCCTTCTTGTCTGGCCATTCAGAAACAACAGTAAATCTTGAGAAATAACAAAGCTTTAAGAACTGGAAGTCCATACCTCAAAAGGTACAGGAGTGATAATGAATGGTGAAGGACCTGGAGAATTTTATCTGAATCAGATCTTTTAATTGAATGGGATAACATTAGTTATTAGTGCCCAGCTGATAGCTTGTCATACCTCTACTAAGATCTCTGATTATTTATACATCTAAAAAATGTGCAAATAGTGAAATAAAGCAAATCCTTTGGAGTTCTCACAATATTTGGACAAGCAATGAAGGCATTCTTTAAAGGTTGAAAAAAGGTAGGAAGCTGTGATGCAGAGGAATTGTGTGGGATGTGGCAATGGACATGACAAAAGAGAATTTTGGATTTGCTGTGAAGGTTGGTGGTGGTAGCTGCTGCCAGGAGCTATTGAATAGTGAGACTTCAGTGAGAAATACGATGTTGGTCAGGCTGTGCTATTGCAATGATCTTATCTATTTACATGAACCTAAATTATTTTCTTTTTCCATGTTACGTTGCCAGGAGCAGCACAAATTCAAGTTCTAGAGGGAGTGGAAGTCATTGCAAAACTGAAGGTCAAGAAGACTCTGTCCAAACAAAAGCTGTGGATGAGTCAGGGCCTGAAGGTGAAGAAACAAGTAAGATGCAGTGTTATTTCTAGTGCCAAGGCAAAAATTCTGCCCTCCTATGTCCATGACTCCCACTGCACACAGTGGGAGTCTCATACACAGAGATGTGAAGGCAGAACACAGCCATAATAAAGAATAAATTTTTTTAGGAAAGAGGAAGACACCAACCTGAGGTAGGTGCAAATAAAAACTTCATTCTACTTAGGAACATATTCCATACAATTGGTATAGAAATAGAGAACAATTGTATTATTTGTATAGAAAAAGAGAACAACTGCACTTTGCAGTCATAAATGAGTGCTCAGAATTTTATTACATTTCTTTCAGGCTTTCACTGTATTTTATTACATGTGGTTGTCTTGTTCAATTCATTGCCAAAAGGGCAGTCAAGTCACATGACTGGTTCCAGAGAAATATTTCAAAAAAATAATCCCTTTTAATAGAGGGATAACTTCATTTGTCTTCAGAAATAATAGTGAGTATCTGTATTAAGAGTACTAATGCTATTTTTGCTGCTAAAGTTCTTACAGCACAGGATGTTAAATATATTAAGCAACAAGAAAGGACTACATTTTTCTTTGTTAGTGTATTGACCTCTTCAGCTAGATAGGTTTGTATACACTGACTTTTATGTGACTGATAGCTGAGATTTCAGTAAAGCCGTGTGGGCTTTGGAGTGGATTGCTTGTATTGGTCTCATCTAGGAGTGCTGCTGTCATTTAGACTTGCTGACATTATAGATGTGCATCTAAATGAAATTGTGTGATTTACTATTCATCTGCTTAATTTAGGGGCTCCTGATGAATCTCACAAGGAAGATGCAAGTGCTGAAGAGCTGAAAACTACAGATGAAGCTGTAGAGACAACAGAAGCAAGTATGTACCTGTGCTCTTTCATCATTTAACTTCTGTTAATGTCTAATGTCTTCTATTTGGTCTTCTTCCATTTCTAATGTCTTCTAAAATAGACTAAAGTCATTAGTGGTGTGACTTATTTCCCCCAATATTTTCTTTTTAGCAGTATCAGATAAACCTGGTCCTGAGCATTCTGGAACTCAACCAGAAGGAAATGGCCCCAATGCTGATGCTGTCTCTGGGAATGTAGAGGAAGAAGCCTCCTGTGAAAAGAGTGCAAACCAAGACGTTTGCAACCCAAGCACTGAAGCCACTGCCAACGATGAACCTCAGGCCCAGCCAGAACCCTCAGGGCTTGCAGCTCCAGAGGATTCCTCCAGCAGGAGCTCAGCCCTCCAGGAGACTGATGACAGTGATGATGATCCTGTCCTCATCCCAGGGGCACGCTACCGAGGAGGGCCAGGACACAGGTTAGGGCGAGACTTGTCTCTGCTGTCGCTTGCCAAAATGCTTTCTTCTTATTTTTCTTTCCTTTTTCTTCTTTTGTTTGTTTGAATGAAAGCTCTAGTAAGTCATGCCTCATATCCTTAATTAAAATAAGTTGTTCTTTGACAACCAGCCAAGAGCTTGATGGCTGGGTCTAATTTGCCTGTATGTAAGAGATGTTTAGCTACATTTTCCCTCCCAGCCAGGAAGGCTCTGACAGATCTAATACCTGTTTATGCCGATTTCTTGCCTGCTGAATACCTGGGTGCTAAATATTGGCAGTTTATTTTTTATTATTCTCTCTCTAGTCATCAGTATAGAAAGTTCATAAATTTGGGTACAGGGACCTACATTTCCTTTCAGCTGTACCTTAGGTGTTCTTACTTTGGCAAAGCAAGAGCTGGTAACTGCTCTTGTTCAGCAGTGCTTTGTTTGCAGCACATCCATTAAGACTGATATGTTCAATTTTTCATTCTTTTTCTCTGAAAGAGAAACTCTAATGCTTTTTCTTCTGTTGGTTATTGAATATCACTGTGTATGTCAGTAAAAAGGTAGACTACTAGCTGTTATCGTTAATAAAAAATTAATAAAAGCTTTGTGCTTTTCTTATATAAACAGCTGTACATACTTGTTTGATCATTCAGTAAACTGAGCCCTCACTTTGCAGTTGTTGGCTTAGTACCTTTGGTCACTAATTTCAAAACTAAAATTATTTAAGCGGCATTTCTGTTGTTAGACCTGAGACAATACTTTTTTACTAGTTTTAGATGTAATTTAACCTAGTGTCAGATGCCTTTGCCTTACTCTGGTGCTATTAATTCCTTATGCTAGCAATGCAAATTCTTTACAGGAATTTATAATATGTATTCATTAGGAAATTAGGAAGAATTTAATAGTTGTTTCTAGAAAAGGTTTTGAATGATTTGCAGTTAAAATAAAAGTCATAAGCCACCACATTGTCAGTAGTGACAAAAAGAACAGTCAGTGGTTGTTTATCACAAAGCACAAGTAATTCTGCTCCCTAAATGACAGATTTTATGAAGCAGCCAATATACACAGATTCTGTCTTAATCCATTAACTTTCCATGCAATACTAAGTATTTGTAGACAAATATGGAATGGCAGAAATATTTTCCCCTGCAGAGCCAATGTTCATTATGATCCAGTGACTGAAGAGCAAGCTGTGAAAAGCCCTGCAATTTTAATCCCATTTCCATTTTCAAGCAGGATTCATAGCTTCTCTTCATTCACCATGTTGTCTCTAGGATGTAATAGTTTCTGTAGTAATGTGATAAGAATGACACTTCCAGGTATCATACAGCTGTTACCACTTCCCATTAGTGGGCACATCTTAAATGAAGTTCCAATTCATCTGACATGCTTTCTTTCCTTTGTGTGCAGTGAGATTTCTTCCTGTAACAGTTTAAATTTATCACATAGGAGAGATCATTCAACTAAATGAATGATATAATTAAAATTCTTTATGCAGTCCCCTGCTCCCTTATTCTTCCCCCAAAGAAAATCTGAAAAAAAGTTGCTCTGTAGTCAGTGTTGGTTTAGAATTGCCTGCAGGCTTTCATTACTCAGGTTTAATGCCTGACCAATTCATTTTGTTCTGCTTTTGTGTGTGTGCAAGCAGTGAAGTTTTCTAGTTTAACTTCTGAGCATCACATTCCCTCCTGTTCTTCTGGTTTCAGGAGTTTCCAAATGCACTCTGAGAAACTAAGGCAAAGTAAGACATCCTATGTGTGCTCAAAGGAATTTGGATTTCCAGAAAGAAAGCAGACACTGATGGTCTTAAAGGCTGTAGCTATAAGCCCTCATAGTATTTATATCTCATTTTAGAGTGAAAGGAACTGGAAGTCCT
Source organism: Climacteris rufus (assembly GCA_013398175.1). Taxonomy (NCBI): domain Eukaryota; kingdom Metazoa; phylum Chordata; class Aves; order Passeriformes; family Climacteridae; genus Climacteris; species Climacteris rufus. The sequence continues at coordinate 698,268 of VZRZ01001595.1, read as the reverse complement.
CTCTACTGCTACTGTGACAGTTTTTATAGCCTATAATCCCTTTCACAAACTGATCAAATTGATACAAAATGCCCCTGGTCTCTCAATGAGTAGGAAGCTAACTCAAAGCATTGCTGCTACAGTGGGTATACATTAACTAAAATCAGTCATTTGACTCTGTGCTAACGAACTGTTTTGATTGCAATAATTTTTCACGCCCAGTGCTCATCACTGAATGATGTTCATCCTGTCCATTTTCAGGTCTTGTCTCATTAGACTGAGTGCCAAGTTTTTCTCCCTCTCAGCAGTAAAACTGTGTGGGTTTCCTGCCATCCTGCTGGTTTCTGTCTGTTCTCCTTCATGTTTCACTCCTTTCCTGGATGTGGTAGCCCAGCCCCCTGCACTGTTTGGGTTTTGCCAGGAGTGATTCTGTGATGGTTACTCTTGGTTTGGAGAGGATTCTCTGAGGCAGAGTGAGCTGGGGCTGGATCCTCCTCCTCTCTGCCTCTGCCTGTTCCAGTGGTCACACACAAGCCCAGCTACTCTGCCAGTCCTAATTCCTGTGTGTTCCCTTGACCAGAAGGAAGCTCAGAGGTGTGGAACTCCATTTTATACTGATTTTCTACCCACCTCTTTTTCTCAAGGCCCTACAGTGCCCTCTATATTAATAAAGTTCCCCACCCTCACACCCTCAATGTGCTGCATGAATTCATCCCTGCACCCTTCTCAAGGACTATGAGCAGTATCTGACACAAAATTGCCTGCAAGTCTGGGGCTTCACTCCACCAGGATGCTTTCTACAGGCTTGGTTTCTCTTTTCTCACTTAGCAAATTGTGTTACCTAACAATTCCTTTACTAAATCTCATTTTTTCAAGTTTATCTAATACTTTCCAATGTGTCATCTTATAAGATAATTAATGGCATTAATATCTGAGTAATAAAGTGGATTTTTTTTCTCTCTCTAGTGTATCTAGGGGGGGCTGCTTTGGTCTTTTTTGGTGGCTTTTCTTTTCTTTCCATTTTTTTTTTCTTTCTGAAGAAGAAAGACTAGCCTGCAATAATCTACCTTTTGTGAATGTATTTTATGTAATGAAGAAAAAAAAGTTTCGTTTTTCTGTAGGACAAAAAATAATAAAAAGGCTGTTGTAGCCTTCTGAAACAGAATGCTAAAAACTTTTTGACTAATAAGCCTTTTCCACTCTGTAGCATTACCAGCTTTGTCTACAATCAATTTCTTTTTCTTTAGGCTGTGTTTTCTTATAAACCAAATAGCTTTTGTTTACATTGAGCAGAAACTCTCCAGGTGGAGAAATTAAGATAAAGGAAACTGTCTCAGAGTCATTGTCCCACTGTGGAGTACAACTTTCTGCACTGAAAAAGAAGAGCAGATTTCTGATTCTGTACTCTGAAATCAGGATCTTTAGCTTCCTCTTAAGGAAAAGAAGTGGCAGAAATACCCTTTTGATAACTCTGTTAAACAGTTAAATAATTTGAGAACTTCCTGCTGCATCTCACCTTCTTTTTAATAAGATAAATGTAGATCTCAGATTTATGAATAAATGTTGTTCATTTTGCAAATCTAATTTTACAAGGCTCCCATTACTTGAATTTTATTTGGGCACAAATCCAACTTTTAATGTTTTCAAGCTGAGGGTTTGATCTTTTTCTCTTCTTAAATAATCTAAGAATGGATACAAGGGACATAATCTCCTACTGTGGATGCTTGTAAATACAAAAACATAATGAGGGATAGATGGTTTCTCACCAATTAACCTGAAACTGAGCCATCAGGAAAGATTGTGCAAAGTTTGCACCTGCTTTAATATTTTGAAAAGGACTTGGAATAGGAGCAGCAAGATGTGCAGAATTACATGATCCTTTGGTTGATTGGCTAATTCAGCTGCACCTAGTCCAGGAGTCAGCTAGGAATAGTTTTGACACAGAAGGACATTTCTTTAAAAGAAATAATTGAGAATGTGATATCTCACTTGTTTCAGTAGCATTTCTGTAGCCACTGAGCATCACTACAGGAATGGTCTTCACAGGTGACTAGAAGAAGCTAAACAGTTATTTCATTTTTTCGTGGTGTTGGGCTAGGCAGTACATGCTCTTTTTAATAAAATGTATGAGGAAGTGCACAGAATATTTCAAAATGAAAAAAAAATGAAACCTATTTTGTACAGCAGAGCAGTTTAGCTAGACACTGATCAGGGAGAATTTTAGGGAATCCACAGAAAAAGGTGCCTTCTCTGACAAATAAGATGAGATGTGCAGGCCTTTCAGTCTGGACATATGCACAGGGCATTTCTTCTTTAAAACCTTCTGACTCCAGCAAGTTTAGGGAAAATAGAGGACTGTACTTTGTAATCTGTGGGAGGGAAAAAAAATCTATGCAAAATGTTTGTTCTTCAGATACAGTGAGTGCAATTTTTAATGGATCAATCTTAATTTTCACAAATTACTCAAAACAGCTCTCTGAGGGCTGCTTTCCTACTTAAATGAATTAATTTTGTCTGGACTTTGAAGTTGATCTGGGGGTGGAAGCTAAGCCTGGAAGAAGTTACAACTAGCAGGTTAAAATCTATAGAAATATGAATGTAAAATGGAAATTATGACACAGCTGCTATGATTGATGAAGAATTGCTGCATTTGATAAGATAACTTTGTGTACTGTTATATAAAATGAATACTATTTTTGCTGAAACCCAAGTAGCCTCATATACTGACTCATAGACACTGGGAAGGAGTCTTCTCAGCTGGAATTCATAGAGCACATTTTGTAAAAGATGCTAACCTTTGAGAAACATGGTACCCAGCATTTGTGAATGACTTCAGTTGTTATTCCCTTTACTAGATATAATATCAGAGGAACAGCGATAGGTGATAGAATAATGAGGTAATTCATTATTTTATTCCTCCCCTCCTCCTTTTTATTGCCATATATTGGATTTATCAGGTTCTTGTTTTTCACATCTAACTGGCATTTTAAGAATTGCTGTACTTCAAATGCTATGAATTACAGAGCATATTGCTTGAGTTATATTTAGCTGCATGTGTTGCATGGAAATTGAAAAGAAATGGCAGTGTCTACATTTTACAAGCTATTAACATTTTTATTGTGTGCCATAGAAATTAATGGAATTTGAAAAGTGTGTAGTTTGTGAAAAGAAATACCTTTTTATTTTAATTGAGCTGCTGAGGAACGAGTTATATTTGCATGGGCTCCTGCTGACTTGCTTTGTCTGGTGGTAGAGAACATCCAGTTCTGGACAAAAATCTAAGACTCCATGAATCAAAGGCTATTTATATTTTTTGCCTGAGCAAGGTTATGGAACTGAGCATCATTATTAGAGCTATATTGGGTAATACACATTTAGCAAGATAGATGCTAAATTTTATACAATATTGCTTTTAATGAAGTGAAATGAAAAAGTCACTTGATCTCATATTCTTCATTGAGATACTTGAGGGAAGCAGTTGTAAGAACATATAAGGCAATTTGGGTAATTGTGTTTGGCCATGTGCCCTAAGAGGGAGCAACTCTCTGCTGTGATTTCAGCCAAAGGCCATCTAGAGGGGAAATGGTACAAAGTCATTCTAATGATGAAAATTAACATCTTGGCTTTGTGTGGCTGGAAAGGCAAAGATGCAGGGTGAGGTTCCATAAAAGACTTTGCCTGAGTTCTGTATTTTAAATGGCTACAGGACAAAAAGTGCAGATCTGTATTTCTTTGTCTTGTATTTCCATCTTAGCTGCAGTTGGAATACCTGGCTTTAAATGGTCAGCTTTCTCAGAGGTTCAGGAACCTGGGTACCTTTTGTACTTCAAATTTCACAATAGGCATTCTTTCTATATTCAGCATGCTTACCAAGGAGCTCTTTAGCTCTTCAGCACAGCCCAAGGGAACATTAGTTTCATATTGCTATACATTTAATATAAAATGAATGATGCATTTAGCATACAATTTTTTATCAGTGTTTTTTTTTCTCTGATTTTCACTGTCATTCAGCAGCATATCAGGTGAAAGTTTAAAAATGTTTTGTAACTGAGAATAGTTGAAACACTGATTGTGTTTGAAAGCTGGAAAATGACCTAGGAGTGCATTACAGCAAACATTTCTTTTTGTATGATCAGCAGTGAAATAAGTTGGGCTTTAGGGTAGTGTCAGTGTGCTGTTAACATGATGGCTTTGCCTTTGGTGTTGAACTATCTTAATGCTTGAAATTTGACAGCAGCAGTAAATCTCTTCCATAGCTTCAGAGGCTTCTAAAGGAAGTAATTAATATCAGAAATGTTGGTGTTTAGACAAGGAATCTATTTTAATGTGGTGGTTGTGGGTTAACTGCAGCAGGCAGCTCAGCCCCACACAGCTCCAGGATCACTGTCCCTGGACTGGGGAGAAAACCTGAAGGGTGAAACAGTGAGAGAAGCCATGGGCTGGGGTGAAGACCAGTAATGGCTTATTAATTAGTCCCCTTCCTGAGCTGGGTTTGACACTGGTGATGATGACCAGCTTGTTAAGAGAAGCCTTTGGAATTCCTGGGCAGCACCATGGTAGCTGGCAGGTGGATTCTTTACAAGATCAATGAAGAAATAACAGACCTCAGTCAAGGGTTTGCTGTAATGGTTTAGACACACACACACAAATAATATCAGAATCATAGAATATCCTGAGTTGGAAGGGACCCAAAACTGAGTCCAACTCAACTGGACACCCCCAGGAATCACACCCTGTGCCTGAGAGCATTGTCCAAATGCCCATAAGGCATTGGAGAAATAAGATGTAAGCTAATGGTTATAAGCCTTAGGTTCTCTGCAGTTGCTTTGGATAAGGAAAATAGTTCAAAGGAGAAGATGGCAACAAGGGGGGGGAGAAAACAAGATCTTAACCTGAAAGAGCTCAAGACAAGGAATTGGGGTTTGTGGTACTCAGCACTGGTCCAGTGCAAGATGTCTCTGCTCCTGGCAGGGACTTGGAATGAGATGATCTTTAAGGTCCCTTCAAGCCCAAAGCTGTCTGCTGTGAAAAAGAGACCATGGTTGTGTCTGTGTGTAAGGAAATGAGAAAACCATTGACAAAAATCCTTAATACTGAAGGAATCAATAGTGAGCTGAGTACTCCATGCAGAGCTGAGACAAGAGGGATGGAGCAAGGAAGCTCAGGAGATGATCAGTCTGGGATAATGGTGTTTGAAAGAAGCAGGGTTATCTCAGGTAACAGATTAGTTTTATGGCAGCCACTACATTATTGTACTTTAACAAACAAACCAGTTATTTAATTGTGCCAATTGTACAGATTTTTTATTTTTAAATCCTCATTACACTTCAGAATTTCTAAATATAAAGAAAATGCCCTATGTGACGGTTTCTGCATTTTAAGGCTCAACTTATGTGTAGACATATTTTCCGTTTCTCTCCATGTCTAATAACTGTGGATCAATCTGCATCACAGGATTTTTGTGTGTTTGGTTTTTTTATTTGCTTGTTTTGAACCTATGTTTAACTAAAAAAATATAATGGCTTCACTTTTAAATCTCTATTCCATTCATCTTGGGCTTAATTTGAATGGACTTTTGATACTTAATATTTATAACAATTGACTTTGCAGACTTCAAACTTGGCTGCTCATTAGGGGGAAATCAGTGCTTTGTGAATACTTCCTAGAACTGTATCAATTGATGGAGTTGCCTGAGGAGTGACACAATGTGCATAAATTCCATTGTCTGACATTTTGTGATTGGAAGGGGAGCAGCAGCTCAGAGTCAGGCTTATCTTAAGCTGAACCTCAGAACAGAACAAATTGCACAGCACACTTCTGTACCCACTGATGCTTCAAGTGATTAGGCTACTCTCTGTGTTCGTGTTGGCAAAGACAGGAATTGCTTGTCACAAATGAAAACAGAGATGTCAGATTTTAAATTTTGTGTGTGTGTGTGACTTAAAAAAATGTGTAGAAAATCTGTAGTTATCAAAAAGTAATACCTGTCAGAGAGAATCCTTTTCCCTTAATGTTCTTTCTTCTGAAATGTCATTAAAGTGGACTCACATTTATGTTTTCTGGAGCAGACTTGCCTCTGCCATGTTCCTGCTTTTTCAGGGTGTTGTTAGAGGGTTCTATCACAATATCACAGTTAGAGCCACGTGTGCTTGGCTGCCTTCTCCCTGTTGAAGGTAATCATCAGCTTTACAAGATAACTAAATATAAACCCATTGCTGCCTTTTAAAATAAGGCCCCAAATCAGGATGTTAAGTTCAGAGTTCAATTTAGTTGAAAGACAGCTTTAACCAAAAGTTGCTTCTGCTTGTATTTAAAAATGCATGATCCTGACTGCTGAGTAGTATTGAGGGTTTTTTGTAATGTCTGCATATTCCAGCCTAGGGGAATTGAAAGGAGGAGATTTAATTTTTCCAGAGATGTTTGGATGAAAAATTGTGCAAGAAACTACTTTGCTTTACCAATTAGCTACTTTAATATCATCTTTCAATCCCAAGACTTGTTAGTGCTATCCAGCAAGTTACCCTTCTGAAAAAGCTGGACAAGTCTACTGCCTTGTCACTCCTAATGATGTTTAACCTCTCAGCCTCTTCATTGCACATCTTTAATTAAGGAACGTGAATAAATGCACCAAAACTACAAATAGCAGTCACAGTAAATGATAGGTGCTTTTACTTTCTCACACAAAACCCATCTCTTTTTTTTTTTTTAAACCAAATACAAACCCAAATATGTACAAATAATCATTAAAAGTTTCTGTAAGTGTTTGATGCAGCCTCTCCTGTACATGCCACCCTTTTTCCTTTGTGTAGAAGCTGGTGAGGAGAATAATTCAGTGATCTTTAAAGCATGGTAGATAAAGAACATGGGCTTCTTTTTTTTCTCCCCTCTGTTGTATGAAGGTGTTGTGAAGAACCCTCTCCTCAAATCTATTGAAGATTAAAGCTGAAACTGCATATTATAAGGACTAACAAAAAACATTGTATTTATTTACTGTAGTATAAAAAGGAGGAACTAGAGAATTGCCTAGGGAGTGAAGAGATAGAAAACTCTCACCAAGGAAATAGTAGAAGTCTACTTTTTCTGGTGCTGTTTGCTAGGCAAACATCTAAGAAATGTATTATAATAAATAGCACACTGTTGAATGGATCTATTGGCTTGTGCTTTCAAATCCCTTCTGGTTTCTATTTAAAAAAGTATTAAAATTTATTTTAAAAGCTTAGCTGTATTAGGTGATCTGTCTTAGTATGGCAGTGTATGGTTTGTTGGTTTGTTTGTTTTTATAATAAATAGATCTGTATTAATGACTTACATTCATTTTCCTTCTTTACCTAGCTGTAGCATAACACTTATTTCACTTTAACTGTTTGGTGCAACTTTCTCCTATGGCAAAAATTAGGCAAACTGAAGAGCTAAGTAGGAAAAATTTGACACCAGGGTCTTTTCAAAAAATAAGTTCCTGGAATTAAATATTCACAAAACAAAGTACATAATTTAGCTTTCTTTTTTCTCTGTTATTTTAGGAAATCTTCAGCTGTATCCCTCACTTCTAAACTGTGGGATAGCTGCTCCAATAATTGATCTCAAATCATATTTTGCCTTAGTAGGAACTTTTTAAAAGCTGTCTAAATCTGGAGTCTTGTCATACAGAAGTAATGAAGAGAAATACATTGAATAAAACCTTATGAAAAACCAAATCACACTGGAAGGCACATTAGATCCTTAATGGCTTTTTAAAATTTAAAAACTTTTGTTCTACCATAGATTTTTGTTTTCCCTTCAGAATTTTGCTACCTCATTATGGGTGGAGGCCCCGAAAATAAAATGGAGGCCCTGAAAATAAAATAGAGGCCCTGAAAATAAAATAGCATGTGAAGTTTGTTCTACAGAGGGGGAATAAAACCTGGCATCACTTGACATTCCACTGTCCTGCATGCTATTCTAAGCCAGGATGGAACCAATTCAGAGCTGTCATTTTACATGTTGACGTCTGTTTCCAACTGATGGAGAATGTGTTTGAGTGCCTGATGATTATTTCCTAGTTCTTTTTGAGAGGCCCTGCCAGTGTTTGGAGGGGTTCTCAGTGCTGCTGTCTCCCTCTGTGCCCTTGCCAGGCGTTCTGCTGTCGCTCGCATCCAGGAGCTGTTCAGGAGGAGGAAGGAGAGGAAGGAGATGGAGGAGCTGGAGACGCTCAACATCCGGCGCCCGCTCATCAAGATGGTTTATAAAGGGCACCGCAACTCCCGCACCATGGTACCCACCCTGCACTCTCTCCCTTCCCTGAGGGCTTTCAAGGACTCAACTCTCTCCCCTCACCATCCTTGCAAATATTGGGAATTTCTTCTTTTCCATTTTCTCTGTCGCAAGTGGTAGAAAATGTGCGCGCCTTCCCAAATGAGGATTTAATCCTCACCTTCCAAGCTGTTCAAAATGATTATTTCGTCTTGAACTTGAAGGAGCTTGGAAGGGAAAAGTGAGGATTAAATCATAGTTTTGAAGAGCCTTGACATCTTTGAATTTTAAAAAGGAACTAGTGCTAGTTATTAAATTCTAATTTAGCTACTAGATACCTTGTCTTTTTCATAAAAATACTTTCAGAAAAATGCAGTTACTGTGTTTGTAAAGCAATGGTGCATGAAAAACAATGCTGCTTTCCTTGCTATTTCTCCTTTTTGCTTTTTGCTTTCTTTTGAAGATGTGAAGTTCTGAGCCCTAGGTGGTATTTTTTAGAAGAAGCTGGTATGTTATTTTGCAGCTGATGAGAGGAGTACCCCCAAAAGCAATTTTCTAGGGTTTGTGTGAATAGCTTTGATTCCACTGGGAAAAATGCTCCAGTAACTGCATATTTCAGTCTAGATAAACACCAGGTCTTAGAATAAACTTTGATTAATGACAAGGAATTTTGCACTGTATTTCAGAAATCGATTTTAATTGCTCAAACCCCCATTAGTTTAAAAGTCCTGGCACTTTTTACTTAAGAGATACTAAAAGTGAGCTGGTCTAAGGAGTCTCAATTCAGTCTCTGTCTGCATGTCTGTTATTATATAGATTATTTTGGTTTTTTGGTGTCTTTGGGATGTGGGTTGGTCTTTTTGCTTTTGTTTTACACAAGCACCTATGGCAAGGAATGCACAGAATGAAAGAAAATGCAATTTTATTTTCCCTTGCTGGTCTCTGTGGTTGCAAAATTCGTTTTAATCTGCTGTTTCGAGTGATACCCTCATTCCTGCAAGGCAGTGATGATGGGCTGATGATATTTACCTTTCAAAATTGTGAAGGAGATGGCTTAAAGCAGCCTTGTTTCCTACACACCTGAGCAGTCCAGGGGTAAAGCTGTGTTGTCAATAACATGAACCATTTTTATATATGTATGTGCATCATTTTAATGTATGTGTATCTATACATATATATTATACATATATATAGGTGTATATTCTGGTCCTTCCTTACTTTTAAAAACTTGATTTGGCAATCTTACATTTTTTTATAGTCCCCCTTTTAAAACTTTAAGAAGCTTTTCTTCTGTGGGACATCTGAGTGTAAGTGACAAATGGGATAAATTCTGTTTACATACAGAAGTGAGTGTGTGTGTGTATATGAGTTTGAAAAACAAAATTTTTAAATGTGAATTTCAAATCTGTTCATTTCTGTGGTGCTAAAATTGGATTTTATGAGTATTGGGTAAAATCAGCAGTTATGTAAGAGAATACAAAGGAAACAGGAAGAGATAATATTTGAAATTTAAAATATAGAATTAGAAGTTATTATTATTTGGGATAATTTAGAGGTAACAGGATAATGAAAAGATATATTAAGAGAAGATATAAGACAAAAGCTGCTAAAAGATTAATATATTGGAATTCATTACAGAATTCAGGAAATGCAGTTTCTCTGGCTTATTTTTAGACATCAGGATGACTTTATTGCACTGACTGCAGCCATTGGGACATATTCTATAGACAAAGATCTCCCGACCCTGAAATTTAAAACTGGGCATACTTCTGCTGGAAATAAAGTCCATATTTCAGACAGCACCAGGGGTTCCACTTACCAATATGAGTCTGTATCCACATAGCTGAGGCAAAGCACAGGCAAAGCACTCTGTCCTTCTCTTAGGTGCATTTTCTGGGAGAAGTATGGAAAAACAAAGATAAAGATACAGGCATGGCCCTCTTGAGAGCCTCAGGATTACTTGCAATTAGAGCCTCATGCATTACTTGGAAAATAATTCACAGTAGGATTCTGTGTAAACAGTCTCAAACTCAAAATGCTGTCCCTTATGCTGGAGTTACTCTTTAATGCCAAACTACAACTTCAACCATTGGAAATCATCTGTGGGAGCTCTGAAAGCTGCACAGGAAGCTCCTGCTTACACAGGTACCTCTCTTGCCCAGTGTATGTCAATGAAAAGAGTTTGTAGGAGGGACTGTTAACTCTTAAAAATAATTCTATATACAAGGCTACACTTGAACCTTCCAGGCTTTTTCCTCCAGCACAAACACCAGACTACTGTGGAGCTTTCAGCTCACATCTTATGACTGAGTTGTTTGATTGTTGAAGCCGTGTCCCTTCTCCCTCTGCCACCCCATCTACTTCTCACCTGTAGAGGACACAGGATGGCAATTTTATATAATTTAAAATGGTTTTTTTGAGGTCCTACTCTGAGTAAAAGGAGAAGTGATTTCTGAAGAAGATTCTTGCCATTAGTGAAGGAAGTGACCTGTTGTTGTTTGTTCAGACTCATTGTTTGGCATCATTTGGGTTCCAGCTTTTTAGGAAGGGAGGACAAGAAGGGCCTTGGCATGGAAAGATGATTCTACATTTAGGAAACCTAATAGTTGCTTCTTGGAAAACAATATTTTAGGATGGCTTTTTTTGGCTCAGAAATTAAATAAGGCACATTCTTTCAGGCTGTAATCACAAGGATATCTTGAATGCAGCAGGTGTAGCATAGTATCAACATTATATTTCAAGGAAATGGATATCTGATACCACTGCCATTTTTCCTGGCCTGCAGTATTGATCATTTTCCTTGAAATGCTACTCTGTTTCATAGGCCAGACTGCTCCTGCTACAGTCAGCTCCAAAACTGTTTCTGTTTTCCCACTGAATTAGTAAATACACAGTGAGTAGATAAAACATGCGCTACACAAGGAATTACTTCTAAATAACATAAGAAACACAAATAGTGTACTTAATGTAAATAATAAGTTATGAATCCATACAGAAATATAGCTAATATGTATAAATTATTATCAGATAAGAATATTGTTCTGATAATAATTATAATATTTACTTTTTTTATAATACAACACCAAATTTTTTACTGTGAGGCACCAAACAAACTGCAGTTGTGGTGAGCTGGTTTTCTGGAAGCCTCAAGGACCTTGGATCCTTCTTCCAGCTCTTCAGTCAGTGGCACATCCAGCTCAGTTCTGCTCCCTCACAAACAGATGAGCACACTTCAAATCACAGGTTGTGAATTTCCTCCCATCTTTTCTGGTTTATGAAAAGTTCTTGAGTAATTTGTGCATCTTGCACATAGAAATGATGACCAGGTTATTCTCAGAGCTGTACAATTTCCTCCTTCAGAGGTACAGTTCTCCAATCAGAGAATGGTACAAGGCTTCCTTGAATGTTTTCATTACAGCAAATTATAATCCTAATTAAAACTACTGAGTTACCAATAACATTATAGAGGATATAACTATAGGCCAAACCCACAGGTCATCCAATTATCATTTCTGCTAAGTGATTTGGAAATTCATGTGATTTGTGTGATGTGAGCCTGGTCACTACAAAGTAAAATTCCAGGGAGAGATGCTTCTATTCCATCTACCATTACTGTAGCAGGTGAAGCTGAAGGGACATTTCTACCTGGATGCCCTCATGTGTTCAGTCATTTATGACTTGAATTTTGGCATTGGGCTAAGAGGTCTTAGTTTTTATCTGATTTATTATAGTGCAGGGGGAGGAAAAAATTCCTAAGTTTGATTTCCTGGCCATTTTTATCTGTGAGACCCAGTTAATTCCCACCCCCAGGTTTTCATAAGCTTCTGTCTTGTCTCCTCTTTCTCTGTAAATGGAAAATCCCCCCCAGGGATTAGCTTGGCACACACTTTAACTTTGACAAACTCTTCTTAAAGACTGCCTTGCATACTCCTGTCTCTAGTATCATTCCTGTCACTTTAGAAAGTGACAGATCTGCTGACATTTACTTTCAAACTGCTCAGTCTGCCCCAACTCCTCTCTTTTTTTTCTTTTCCTGGAAGTCTAAAACTTTCTGAACTTTCTTTTTTTTATCATTCTTGAAATGTTTCCTTTAAAATTTTCTCAAATGTTGTTTCTGCATACATAGAGCTCTTCCTTCAGCAACAGTGTTATTTATTGCAGACTCAGGAGTCTGGTTTTGATGGGCTTTAAACTGGCTTGGTCTTACAGAATTTTGTTTTGATTACAGATAAAGGAAGCCAACTTTTGGGGCTCCAACTTTGTCATGAGTGGTTCAGACTGTGGCCATATTTTCATATGGGACAGACACACTGCTGAGCATCTCATGCTGCTGGAAGCTGATAACCATGTGGTGAACTGTCTGCAGCCTCATCCCTTTGACCCAAGTAAGGGCATCATTTCTCACACTCTGCATGTTCAGCTTATCTGCAGTGGAGCATTTTATAGCTCACTCTCTGCTCAACAGAGCATTGCTGTGATTAATGAAATGCTGTTCATGTTACCCCATGTAATTTAGATAATACTGCTTTGAATTTTGCTTCTTACTCGTGACCTTTGGCTCTTAAACCCCTCCTTACTCAATAATTTATTGAAATGAAACTGTTACTGACATAGTATTCAGATGTAATAAGAAGAATCTCATTTGCTTGCTGCCCTCAATACATTACATGCTTGCCATGCCACTGATGAGGGAAATATGGGATTGCTGAAATGCCAGCAATACTTGGGAAATAATACTGGAATTTGGTCTCTACTTGGCTCTATTCAAACAATGGAGTGAAGTGGGTGTCACCTTCTCACTGGCATTGTGAGATCAGAAGAATTAATGAAATTCATAGAAATTCTAATAATATGTATTTAGAGGAAAACTTCTATAGAAAAAATGGGAAAAAGTAGTAGAAGGAATCACATGTAGCTGAAAAATCTGAACCATTCTGCAGCCTCTGACACAGTCAGGGAAAGCATTTGTGTTATTTCTATTTTCATATCTTACATGGCTGTAAAGTAAGAGTCAGCTATTGGTAAATTAGCAAGTAAAGTTGTAAGAATAATACCAGAAGAGGCTGAGGGTTTTTCAAACAGTTTGGGAAAACATGGAATACTGTCCTATATTGGATAAGCCTTGAACTTTTAAATTTTTACTTGAATTCAAGTTCCTGTACATGTCCTGAGTGTGTGGCTAGGTTGGATACTCCTTTTGGAAGCACCTTTCAAAGTGCCCTGTAGCTTGGCTGATTCCTTCTGGGAGTGGGACTCCTGTCACTGTGTCTCCCTGTCACACTCTGAAAGTGTCATTAAGAGAGGTCATCCTCCTTGTAGGACACTTAGTCTTGTTCAGTTTCCCAGTTACTGAGATCTTTCTATGGAATTTTAATTCCTGCAGTGATCTAGAGAATGTGCTGCAATTTTTCATATTTTTTTACACTTTAACAAGTGTTTATAACAGCATCCATTGCATCTTCATATTTAAGTATCGAATATATTTACATGAAATTCACTGTCAAATGTCAAAATACATTGAAATTATCTTGGTTCTGCCTTTGTAGCTGGGTCTACAAATCCTAAGGCTTTGTTATTAATGCATATACTTATCAGGCCATCAGCAGAATTGTGCTAGTAGTGGCTGGGTTTGTTCTTAATTTCTGCTTCTAGCTTTTGCATATTCTGGTGATTTGTTTAAATTTAAATTTAAAACATCTTGATGTTTGAATTTGTTTTCTTCATAAATATATGTGTTTGTATATATATATATTCAAACCCATATAATCTATAGTGCAGAGCTCACGTGGAGACTTGGTAATTACAAGCTCTTTTCAGCATGAGATCTGACATTTGCAAATAAATGCTTCAAGTGAAGTATTTTTCTTCATCTGAAGGGCAAAAAATACCAATAAACACCCAGCACAATTAATTTAGAATTACTGTTACTCATTTCTAGTCCTGGCCTCTTCGGGTATTGATTACGATATAAAAATTTGGTCACCATTGGAAGAATCCAAGATTTTTAACAGAAAACTTGCAGATGAGGTAAGAACCTTTCTTCCATTTTTCATGGTAATGTTGCATCTTCTAATTCTATCAAAGCTTTTGGTATATATTGAATTAGCAGAGTTATTTAATGTTCAACAAATGAGCTACAAATAAAAAGCTGCCCTTTAGAACAGCTGACTTTCACATCCTTACCAGCACACAGAGGCACTTTGCATTTGTCAACTCCTAGAAATTATAGAATATGATCTGGTATTATGTACCTGAAAGGAGTTGGGAAAAGTGTGAAGAGTCAGATACAGAAGGAAAACTGGCAGGAATTAATAAAAGTCTCTAAACAAATAACTGAAGGAAATAAATGGAAGGAAATACAATGATACACAGAACAACAAGGTGTGCAAAAATCAATCCTATTAAACACTGAGTGGCATAAAAGGAGTTAAGGTTAAAATTGCAAATGGGAACTCCATGGAATAAAGCAAACATTGCAAGCCCAATCAGTTATAAAAGTCCAAATGTAAAGTTATGTAACTCATTATTTTCATATTGCCCTCAGAGCAATAACTGGATATAGCAACTGGCCTGGGGTGATCATACAGCTGACTGCTGTATGAATAATCATATTTTAGTGATTTATATAACATCGTGTATTAAAATGTGATATAGTTTTCTATAAGTAACATTACAGGACAGATTTGGTTGGGGGGATAATTAGGTTGGGGCTTTTTTTGGTGAAATCTCTCGGGAAGTATGGATACCATAGACTGGGGGTTTTTTAATTGTTATTTCTCTGTAGTAATGCTAAACACATTTTAAACCAACATCCCTTAAAAAACCCCAAACCATCCACTTTTGAGTTTTGAACCTTTCCCATTATTTTAGCACTGATTGAAGAGACACTTCTTTGCATCTTTTATGATAGCTTTAGTCGTGACAAGTTTTGGAGCCCTTGGGGTTTAGAAGTATTGCTAACCATAAATGGGTGCTAAAAGTAATTATTGTACTTTAGTTCTCTCACTTTATTTCTAATAATAACAAATTATTTCGATATTTAGTTCTGGTTAATAAAAAAAAATGTAGAACTGTCAGAAAAATTGACTGCAGTGCAGTTTGTAATTTTACATGGTTTTTGTATTTTAATTTAATCCCTGTATTGAAATGCCTATGTAGGGGAGATGAGACATTCATAGCAATCAGATAGTTTTCCTAAGTTTGGCTGGATAAGTGTGCAACATACCTGAACTGAATTTTCCATAGGAGGGGGAAGGTCTGGGAGAAGGCATTGTTTGGGAAAAATTCCAGATATATAGAATCCTGTGTTTAAAATTGAGAGAGGCCATGACCTTAGTGAATAGGAAAAGACAGTGGGGATGGGAACAAACCTCTGAATAGAGAAAAAGCATCAGAATCAGGTTGTTAGGGGGTGTTACTGGTGAGGCACTGGAGACATAGGGGGTGAAAGAGGAATAAACAGCAGCCTGCTGTCTTCTCAGTTTGTTTCTCAAATCTATGGAGGAAGAAAGAAGGATGGCTAGGAAATACCATGAGGAATTAAAGAGGCAAGAGAGCTACAAGTATTTATTAGTGGATTTTTTTTCCTTGAAGCTGAGACAGTAGGAGCTGGCTCTTTCAAGTCATTTAGAGGCAAGCTGTAGATCTGTTTACAAAGAATTATGGAGCTAAAGAATGTTCCTGAAGTGTGATAGAAAATGGCTTGTGTTCCTTGGATTTTCTCCAAAAGTTTCAAGCAGCACGAAGGTAGGAGTTTAGGGTAACCTCATCTCTTTTCCTTCCCACATTCTTGGCCAGCACTGGTGCTAGAACTTTGTTCTCTACAACAGTTGCCATCTGGAAACAGCACTTTCTCTCATCAGTCTGCTTTACTTCATGCAAGATTTCAAAAGTTTTTCTCAGTCACTCATCTTGATATCTACCATGCTTGTGGACAATGAAATGATGATCTTACCAGAATATTCTGTAGACAATTAGATACCTGTAGGTATCGTCCACTGTCTGACTTTTCCTACCACAGACAAGTGGTGTAACTGTATTCAAAAGTAATTATGAAAATACTGCTACCTTATTGTAATTTTGGACTCTGTAAAATGGCTTTTGCATAGAAATTCTGTATCTACAGCACCATATCATTTTATATGTATGTATTAATTTTTTTATTATTTTATATATGTAATTTTATTTCTGATGCTGGCTTTTTTCCCTGCCTCCAGGTTATAACACGTAATGAATTAATGCTGGAAGAGACTAGAAACACTATCACTGTTCCAGCTTCTTTCATGCTACGAATGTTGGCTTCCTTGAATCATATAAGAGCAGGTGAGAGACTTCTGAAGAGCTTGTCCACAACACTGCTCTGTGAAATAGCAGATGGGTTGGGAAATCATCGAGATCTTCCGCTGTCTGTGGCTGTACTTGGGGCTGGTGAGGAGATGCAAAGGTTGTTCAAGGATCTCTTAAGAGAAGTACTTAGGAATTGCTTCTTTGGTGGGAGACTTGCAATATTTTTGCAGCTGTTATTTTTTATTTCAAAACAAAGAGCAAAATGTATTTTTAGATGTTACCACACTATCCATCCTGACATCTTACTCATAAGGTAGTATTAATGAGATGTTGAAAAATACTCTCTTTACTCAGGAATGATCTTTTAAGTGAGTGCTGGGTGATGGGAAAACTATTGGAGAGGACTGGAATGAGTTGTAAGATAAACTGATACTGTGGGCTTGGAGCTGTCTAGAGGTGAAGGAGGGTGTGAAGAGACAGGACAGTGGGAAATGTTGATGAGGCAGCTGTTCTTAGGGCAGCAGGATGTCCCTTCAGGTCCCATGGGGCTGAAACTGGTGATGAGAGAGTTGCATGGAGGATCATCACTGGGAAGTGGATATTTGTGCTGGAGAAGTTGAGCACAGTGGATTGGTTCTGAAGATGGAGGACAGTGAAGAGACATCACACAGTGTAGGAAGCAAGGAGGTGAAGTTTTGGGAGGCTGGCATGGCATATGGGGCAAACACCTACCAGACCTGCAGGTGAAGGTGGAGGTGACTGGAGCTGTTGAGTATGGGGGCTCTGGCACTGGCTGAGCAGAGCAGAGGCTCACAGTGATGAGGGGGGCAGGAAGCTCTGCCTGGTGGCAGCTGCTGCTCCTCTCTCACCCCTGGCTGCTCTGGCAGCCCTGGGAGCCAGGGGGGTGCCATGTGTCCAGCCCAGTGCTCCACCTCCACACTGCTGTGTTTCCTTCAGTTCTCATTATCTCTTTTGAGTAAAATACTAAAAGAACTTGAGTGACAACAATTTCAGCAAAGATCTGTGTGATGGCTGAGTGGAGTGTTTCTTAACCTGACAGTGCCTGTTGCTTGAGTGATTGATCTTGAGCCAATTCCCTCACACATTTCTGTGTTTCCCTTCTCTAAACATTCACATCTGAAAGTACTTTTTCTGATGTATTCAGTGACAGGCAGTGATCCCCCAGTTTCTGAACGATTCAAATTCCTAACTGTAGCTATTCTAGTTTCAGCTCCCCAGAACAGCACTGCTGTCCCTTGTATTCACCATCTCATTTTCATGTTATGCTTGCATTCATCTTTTCTGTGCTGACAGCCAGTCAGCAGCTACAAGGTTTTTCCTTTTGTACACAGATTTAGCTTTTATGCCTGGAAATCCTTCAGGGCATTTCTCCTCTTCTCCTTTCTTGTAGTAACATTTCTACCCACTCTCTGCTGTCAGTCCACACAGACTTTCTTCTCCCATTAAACCCACAGCCACTGCCCAGGGAGTAATAGCGCAGGGAGACAATATGTTATCAATATTTACCAGAAAAAGAAAACTTTGCCAGTTCTCTTTACCAAATCTGTGTTTTCCAGACCGATTGGAAGGTGACAGATCAGAAGGATCTGGCCAGGAGAATGAAAATGAAGATGAAGAGTAACCAGCAGTTGTGTGCAAGCACCTGGAGGTCAATGAAATTTGTATAAGACATTAATTATATTTTTCCTTACAGAGCTTTAGTGCAATTCTGAGGTATTGCTTTTGGATAACCTAACCTTTTGTTTTTTTGAATGACTGTGTGCATGACTTGGGGAGAGTGTGCAAGTTAAAATAAAATAAGCAAAAATGTTTTTAAAATGTTTTGCCATGTATGAGGGGTGCTAGAAGATGCCAAGTGCAATATTTTCCTTAAACAGCAAATGTGGGAGCTTGGATCAATGTTTTAAAGTAACTTTCATTATAGTAAAAACGTTGGTTCAAATAAATTTCTATACCTGCTGTTTGCATGTTTGTTGCTTTCTAATTAAAAGATTTGGTTGTTTTAAGTAGTTTTGTGGTTTTTCTTTGTGCATCCTTTTTATTACCTTGCAACTATAACCCCATTGCTGCCTTTGCAGTCTCTGCATTCTTTTTTACAATGTTTGTGAAGTGACAAATACAATTATTTCTTACAGTGAGCACTGGGGACCTTGAGACCCCGTGTCTCTTGGTTCTTGCATTTCCCAAAATGTAGGCAAACATTCTCTCTCCATCACTTGTACAGTGCCACTTCCTATTCTCCATGTTTGAGTCTGTAATGCTGGTGAAATAGTTGTATTTCACTGACACATTTGTGAGTTTGTGTTCTTTGCAACAGCAGCGGATACATCTTCATTTCCACTGGATTTAGAGTAGAGAGAATGCAGTGCAAGGGAACATGGATTTGAAAATTCCTATGCATTGCTTCCTAGGAATAATTATTTGAGAGGGCAGCTCAGTCTGTTTAATGGGCTTTACCCTTCCTCCACAGATTTTTGGATGGTAATGGGGAAGAGAAAGTGAAGGAAGGAAGGTGCAGCAGTGGAAAGAGCTGTTTGCTCAATGGCCAAGGATGGCAGATGCTGAGAGGCTTCAATCCAGAATGCTGGAAAGAATTCTAAATCAGGGGGTTGAGGGTACTGGAGGCTTCATTACCCTGCTGACATTAAAATACACATTCATCACAAACTTTGCTTACATCAACTCAAGGAATTCCCCACACTAAATAAAACAACATTCTGATGTCCTGATTCACAGTGCAGGCAGGCTGAAGGGACACGGGGAAGGGGTATAAAGCACAGAAACAGAGGAAGAAGGGAAAACTAAAACCATTGAAAGAGACAAAGAGAAATTTGTGAGGGAGGAGAGGTAGGAATTTTATGGAACTCAGCTGGCAGTAACTGAGGATACTTTTGGGCAAGGGAAGAATAACATAAGGGAAGAGGAAAAGTTTGAGGAGATGGGTAAGGGTGGGTGGGTGGTTTCCTTGTCTGTTGTAAAGGAGAACTTCAGAAATTACTGAGGAAGAGCAAAGTATGAGAAGCTTTGAAAGTGATCCAGTGAAGAGAATTTGAAAAAGGATTTGAGAACAGAAAGTAACTGTTGGGGAAAGAAGTCTTTGGAGGCAGGGGGTGCTGAGAAGAATGGATGCCTCAAACACTGGAGTGCTGTGAAACCCAGGAAACTTCACATCCAGAGGAGGTCAGTGCAACAGAGGATGGAAATCTGGTAAGTGTTTGAGAAGGTATCTGACATCAGTAAGGGAAGGCAGAAAAAGTGAAGGTAAGATGCTTTTTTGTTAAGGAAATGGAGTGAAAGTAACAGCTCATATGGATATCTGTCTTATCTGTTTTTTCTGCTGGGGTAAGTGGCCCTTCTGTAGGAGAAGGGAGCATAACTGTAGTTTTTTCTCATGGCAACATTTTGGTCAACCACGTTTAGATCAGCAAGAAATGGAAGAGTATTTTATGATTTTCTGGTGGATCTGTTTGTGAAGGGGAGAACACAGAGGTCTAGAACTATTCAAACCTTGCTGTTCATAGAGCTGCACTGAGCAATATTTTTCTGTCCCATGTAAATGGACCTTAAATTTTTATAACAGAAGTTCTCATCTCATTAGATTTAAAAGAAATATACAGTTAATACATATTTAGTGTATAGATAAAGTAGGGTTGTCTGCTCCACTCTTGGGGCTCCTGAGCAGTTCTGTGAATGAATTACAGTAAAACAATGTTTGATGCAGTTGGGTTCTCTGTAGATGATATTTGAGGCATATTTCCTTCCAAAAAAGAGCCCTGGTGTTCTACAGAAGCTTGACTCTTCTTAGTTAGAAATTATTAATTTTTTCCTTGAAAATAAATTCCTCCTCGATTAAATATATTGAGAGGATACCTTTTGTCCTCCCCAGAGAGGTTTAATAAATCACTGTGGATGTCTTTCCAAAAATAAAAAAGCTGCTTCTGCCACTTTTGCTTTAGTTGTAGCAATTGCCAGCAAAGAGCATACAATATAAACCAAAAGCACTAAACTTGTACATGTATTTTTTTTTCATAGTTCCCCAATATTATTCCCAATAATATTCCACATTATTCCCAAGATGTCTCTTATTTATTCAAAGGCTAAATATTAACTTTAATTCCTGACACATAGCTGTGGGTTTACTGATTAAAAGGAGGGTTGGCTCTCAATAAGGGGAAAGGTTTAATATTTGGAAGATTTTTCAAACTTCAGTGAAGCTTTTCAGGCAGTTTTTCTAAAACTAAGATATCCATAGTGTTTGGGTTGAGTTTTTTAAATTAATATTTATATAATGGGCTGAATCTCAGTCTCTAGAACCATACGACAGGCAGAAATTAGGGATGCTGGTAATTCCAGAGTTTGCAGCAGCACAAGAATATTTTAAAATGTTATTCAGGTGTGAATAGAAGTTAATAGAAGTGATCAAGCACTGCACAGTGCAAAGGCTGCCAAGTTCAGAGTGGCAGTGTGAGCTGGGTGCTCAGGTGGGCTCTGGACACCACCATCCTTCCTCTCCACTGAGCCAGTGGCAGGGAAAGACCTTAACACTCCTGTTCAGCATCAAAGGAGCAGATGATTTAGCTGGATGCTAAAAGACATAGCCAAAGCCTTTGTTTTCTAATAACAGCCCAAATTTGATGGGCAGGATGGTGGTGAGGATACAGGTGACACCTTCTTCTGCTCTGTGGGCTGAAGACTGCACATGCACTTAGGTACTGGCAGTGCTTAGGGGTTCAGGGGTCACTGAGCTCACTTTTATGAAGGTCAATCCTTAAGACCATTGCAAAGATCAAAAGCAACTTCTTTGGTCTGTTGCTACAATTCCTGGCAAATAATTTGATGCCTTGAAGCTTGGGCAGATGGTCCCTGTAGGACACAATCTCCTGTTTCAATGTGGAAGGTGCTGAGCTTGTGCAAACCACTCAAAGTTCTATTTTTTTGGTGCCTTGTCCCAATGGAGGCAGGACAAGGTTCATTGATGGCCTCCTGCATCACTTTTATTGTGAATTTTCCTTCCCTAAGCAGTAGAGAAAAGTTACAGTAGACTGTGTACGCCTTTAGCTCTTTGAGAATATCCCAGATGATGTTTTGGAGGAGGAAATTCTAGAAGTAAATGTTCAATAGAGGTTTCACTGTCCTTGCACCAACAAAATAACCATGCAGTGTGTGTGTGCTTGTGTGCAAGGGATGGATATGCTCAGAGGTGCTGCCTTGGAGAGCTGAGTGGTCTGCAAAGCCATTTTTAAATGGAAAAATCCCACTGTATAACATCTGTGTAAGCCTCCAGTTTGTCTTCTCAGTGGCATTCTCTACTGCTGAGCCTGAGTTATTTAAGGCAATAGAGATTTATTTTCCTTAGGTTTAAATGTTCCTTTTATTATTTGCATTTGCTTTGTTCATTTGATGAACAGGTACCATCTACCTTCTCAGTGCCTTTTCAGAACTTTCTGTCAATGCTCCACTCTAGATTAATTTCCCTTTACTGGCAAAGCAAACTGAAATTTAAAAAAAACCACCAAACTGCTACTAAAGCACACAACAAGGTGTTTTGATAGGAAAAATAGGGATATTCTACTCTTTAAAGCAAGCTCCTTTTTTTCTGGTTATGTCCCACCACACAACNCTAAAGCACACAACAAGGTGTTTTGATAGGAAAAATAGGGATATGCTACTCTTTAAAGCAAGCTCCTTTTTTTCTGGTTATGTCCCACCACACAACTTTTTTTGCTGCCCTTTTTTTTTGCAGGAGGATGGCTGTACACTAATATAATCCATGGAATTTGACAGATTCAATAACCAAAGAAGAACTGATGGCTACTAATTTAGGAAAACCTTAAGTGGAAACCCCTCTAAATAGAGTTTGCTAATGGGTTTTGTTACTAATTGGAAAACAAATCCCAGAGGATCTGAAGCTGTTCTCAACAGCACAGAGGATGACTCCATGCTCAGACCCCATTTCCAATATTCTCTCCTTCCTGACCTGTCCTTGTGCCATCTGGCTGCCTGTAGCTACTATTTTAACTCCTGGTGAGTAGTGCAAGGAGAGGAAGGAGGGAGGGATGAGGAGCAAAAGGCTCTTGTCATTAGCTGGACACTGCTTTTGTCCAGCCAGTCAGGCAAGCCAAAGGCAAATCCCCAAAATCTTTCTAACTTCTTCACCCCCAGCAGCCTCAGAGCCCTCACCTCTGCTCCCTAATTCTTGTCTCCAACTTGGGCTGTGAAGCTGGTGCCAAAAAGATGAGGAATTGGGAAGTTTTATCAGCAGTGGACAGTACATCACTGAGCAAGATGCTACCAGTACTGAGACTCTGATGTTCCTTATCTATCTTACCTAGAACATTTCTTGCATATCTTCTTTTAATTTATGTATTGGATCCCCATGCATATCTAGAGAAATTTGGTTAAAAACAACATAGGTTTAAAACAAACCTGAAATAGTTAAATCATCTAAAGGAATGATCATTAACAAAAGGTGTTTCTAATGGTGGGTTGAATGTCACTTGCCGAGTTGCAAGATGGGGTTTCTGTTCCTCACACAGCAATGGCCATTCAGTTGTATGTGCAAGGTGACTTGCTGACTTAAAGTTGTCATGGTTGTCAGGAGGTAGCTCTGAGACCACAGGAAGCTCATTCAGCATTTTGTTCATGGGAAAAATGCTTGGGACTGTTATCTGTCTAATTCCATGAGGGAAATACTGCACTTTGAGATAATTTGTGGTTATTTTACCCAGGATTATAAGGAGCAAGGAAGGGCTCTGTAAGTCTTTAAAAGAATATGGCTTTTAAAATGAAGTTAGGCACTGTGACAAAACCATTTGGCTTGGATATTGGTTGCACTACAGAAGCTTTACAGGCTCCAGGATGGAACACACAAGGCTCGCTTCCAAATTCTTTCCAATTTTTCTTGAGTGATTCTTTTTCATTTGGAATCTAATTATATTGTGCACCTGCTATCCTTGCATGTCAAGGCTGTGCAGTGAGTACATTGAAGAGTGGGACTCTGTGGCAGAAGCTCTTGCTCAGCCCAAGTGCAGGGAGACTCTGGCACAGCCCCAGAGTCACAGGCAGCACCTCCACCAGCACCCCCTCCCCGTGGCAGGAGCAATTCCCAGCCCCTCCCTCCTTCCCAGCCTTCATGCCATGGGTGCCTGCTCTGGCAGCTCCCTGGGTCTGTGGGTGCCACTGAGGGTGACAGTCACACACTTCCCCCACCACGCTGAAAATCCATGTGATGGCTCAGGAACTCAGCTTCATTCACAGCACTTGGATTTCACAGCGCTGTGCTGAATGGGTTTGATTGCAATCTGGAGGCTCTAAATTTGGTCTGTTACATCCTCTTATAAAGGAGAGCTGGGCAATGATACAGAAATGAGAAACTGAATGAGCTTCATCATTTAATTTCTCTCATCCTGCTTCTCGTGCTGCCTTTCCCCTGTGTTTGCTGGCATTCTGTCAGCAGTTTGGAGCAGTGACTCAAAGGTGTCAGACAGTGAACCCAAGATGCAGGTGCAGCTGGATCCCTGGCCTTTTGGAGTGGTCAGTGCACATGAGGAGCAGGAGAAAAAAGGTCTCCACTTCCCTCTGCATGTTCATTCCCTAGAAAGCAAAAAGCAGCTGAAAGCAAACAAAGTGAGGATAAATGAAAAGATGAGTTAGACCCAAGGAAGGGGAAAAGTTTCAGTGCAGCAGTGATATTTTGGTTCACTGACAGAGAGCCTAAAAACAGAGGGATGTTATAGAGAAGACTTCAGTGTAGCTGGGCTGCAGGGAAATGCTCCACTGCCAGGTGCCTGAAATCTGGCAGGGGGTATCCTGCAATAAAGCTGGCTGTCAGAGTAATGTGACCTCCTGTGTTGCTGTGTGATGGCCAAATGACACAGCCATGGCAAAGTATTTTCCAGATGCAGAGCTCTGCAGGATAACAAACTCTGCTGTGCTGTATGGCTAAAAGAGAAACAGGCTCTTCTCCCTTCCATGAGAAGGTAGCTGGTGTCTCAGTGAAACTGCAGGTTGAAAAATATGGCACATCCATTAGGATATGTTACTGAAGGAAGAAGGGAAAATGAGGCTGGGAATCTTTTCTGCCTGGCAACAGAGCCCCAGATTTGTGCCCACCAGGGTTTTTGAACCATATTCTTCTGGCAACCAGAGAGCAAACAGAGAATGCTCAAGCATCCAGACATGAGGCTCCAAGTCAAATGTTGCCATCCTGTTCTGACAGTGCTCACAGTCACCCCAGTGATGATGAAAGTGGTGATAATATTTAGCTTTGATACAGCTTAGCTTTAAAATGGTGTTAGATCCAGTTTACAAAGAGAGACACCAACATCAAAATTCCTCTTCAAAAGATTGAGAAACTGGACATGAATGAAAAAACAATTTGCCTCTCATCCCTTATCAGCCTAATAATAAAACCAGGGTTTGGAGCCTTTAACATTTCTGAGGTGAGTCCCCTTCCACCAGCCTTTTAAAAATAGGAGGTGACTCAGTCTGTAACAATGTTCCTCCACACTGGCAGCTTCATATTAACCTCTTGAGGCAAGGGAGCACGTGTGTCTTTTGGTAAAGCATTAGTGCATTGCTGCTGCACCCATGTGCTGCTTGCTGAGCTGTGTGAGAGCAGAGCTGAGTGCTTCAAGAGCTCTTTCTCAAAATAGTAAACAGGCTGGTACAAAAAAATGGGATTACTCGTCACTGATTGGGGAACAACAGCTCTGAATGGGGTTGGTTGGGGCAGGTGTGACCTGTGCTCTTTATTCACCTTGGATCTTACAACAAAGACCATAAAATCCAGCTTTAGCGATTTAGCTGCATCCTGACAGAAGCAGTTGTTGCAGGATCGGCATCTGACAGTCGAGCCCTGAGTTGCCATGGTAACTGCCTAGGATGGGGTGCATTTCAGAAAAATGCAACTTCTGGGCTAAAGTGTGGGCAGATGGATGGGATTCAGCTGCCTCAGAGGGTGGTACTCCACAGGCAGACATGCATGGGTCTACCCAGGTGGTCGATTTGGCACATCAGAAGCAAAATTTAATTTAAAGCATCAATTTGTTCCCAGATTTGCTCACTGAGCCATAAAACATGCCGAGTTAGATGAATTCTCATGTAATCCAAGCCTGCCTGAAAGCCTCGTGGATTGCCCTGAGCAAGGGACCCGATGAAGCCACAGCCCTTCTCAGAAGCAGCCAGTGGAGGCAGGGAGGGCTTCCCATGTTGCTGGGAAGTGAAGCTGTCTGGCAGTCTGACACAAATCCAGAGCCAAGGACTTTGGATTCAACTGCAGCTGCGAGCTGGGATGGATGTTGTTGGAGTCACTGCACCCCTCTCCAAACACAGGCAGCACATTTCCTCACAGAAATGTTTGGAAAACTGAACGTCCTTAGAATTTTCAATTCGCAAAACAATTTGAAATGAAAAAAAAAAAAAGAGAGAAGACACATCCTGTTCCAACATGGCACAAGATCATGTTTTAACAAGAACATTTCTTGTAAGGGTTTGTTAGATGAGTACACAGGACCTGAGCATGTGGGAACCTCCTGGGTCTCAGGGCAGAAATCAGGAGAAAAATGAGCCAAGCCACCAAAACAAGCAGCACAACTGTAGCAAAAGTCAGCTTAGTTTTAAACTATTACTGCTTTGGGTTGGGGGGTTTTGTGAACCACATTTATTGGGGTTGCTTTATACTGTTTGCAGTGTTAAGTCCATTATAATAGATGTGTTGTATTGAATTAATTTGCCAAGATTGTTTTCAGAAACATGATATGCCTTGGTATCCACAATCTATGAACAATTGTGTGTGCCCCTTTTTCCTGCACTGCTCAGCTATCCTCCTGCTTTCTACCTGCAGCATTTCTTAAATTTTTCCTGATTTGCTGATATCTCAGGTTACGTTCATTGGATAACAGGTTTATCATCATTCAAAGGTAAAAAAAAAATAATATTTGTTTAATGGATCTGAAAAAGCTTTTGATGAACGAAAATACTTTTGATGAACTAACTAGATGATGAACAATGCACCTACACTTTCAAAAAGGTAAATAAATTTTAGGCTGAGCAAACAAATATTTATTGCAGACAGGTGTTTCAGTTCTTACTCATATTTTCACTTTCTAAGGAAGAAGAGGAGGCGAAAACTTTTCCCATGCCTTTTTCTTCTTCCCAAAGAAATCTGACATTTCTAATTATGACAGAGTAAAGGGAAATGAAAATCTATTTCAAGAGATGATTCTTCCTGTAAACAGTGCCTGGGCACTTCTGCCTCATCTCACTGCATGTGGGCTCTCAGATGAGCACAATAAATAAGGCATCCTCTAACCTCCGTTTGGTTGTTCTTTTTTTCCTGTTGAAATAATTGTCAGCTCCAGTCTTTGCCTGCATTTTCACTGAAAGAGTTCCTAACTGACAAGTATATGGGAGCCTTGCTTTAGCTGGAGATAATTTTAGCCCCTCTCTTCTGACAAAAATTGCAGGGGCTAAATTTGGACATTATTTTCTTGCAGAAATGTTATTTTGTTTATCTTTTGTTCTGTTTTCAATTTGTTCAACAGCCCCAGTTATTTACTTAAAAGTATTTATTCAAGAGAGACAATCAGTGTGGGGTTTTTTAACCACAGTATCAAACTATTCTGCCAAGAAACATGATAAATGTTAGCAATTTTTAATACATTTTCCTGGCTTTACAAGAGCATTAAAAAAAAAAATCAGATTCACTTGCTGAAAAATGTAGACTATGAGGAAGATAATTCACTCTTCAGAAAAAAAATTAAAATGTTTTTTGTTTATTTGGAAAACAGCATAGTGAACTTCAGAAACTACCTTTCAGTTGACTCCTCTTATATTCCATCTGCAGTGGATGAATGAAGATCTGAATCCTGTCAGCAGCTTCCACCAGCATCCTCTGGACTTGCCAAGTTGTACCTGAGATTTCCCATCTGTGAACTGGGTTTTGAAGAATTCCAACTCCAAAATGGCAGAACCAGGAAGGTGCCTTTGCTAATGGACAAAGCAGAAAGAACACAGGCCAGGGTAGGAAAGGGAAGAGTTAAAAGCAGCCCTTCTTCCAAGTGAGTGAGCAAAAATGGCCCCATAACAGCAGCAGCATAGGGAGGCTTCTCACTTCTCTACTAATTTTTCTACATAATTCACTGTGCATGACTTTGGGCTCTGCCATTGTGAGCAACACATGGTCTTGTTATGGCAAAACCAAAAAAAAGAAGTTACCACCTGGCAGATTCACTGCTTTTAAAGATTGTGGGTTTGAGCTGGAAGGGATGGTGGGTCTAGGATGTGTCCATTTGTTCTGGGCTCCATTTCATCTGTTTGTGCAGCACAACCTGTGCCAGGTTTTTTCATTTATCAACATCCTTGCTTGAGGGATGAGTTCAGGGATCTTGTGTAGCTGAATCTGCAGATTCATTAATCTGCACTGAGGGTGTAGTAATCAAATTCTAGACCTTTTTTACAGATTAATGGTCAATCCTATAACCAATATATACATTGAAGGGAGCTCTTAAAAACCAGCAGCTGAAATAAGGAATCAGTATTTCCGTAAAAAGTGAAGAATGCACCTGATTTCTTAATATAGAACACACAGGGGAAAAAACTCCCAAAAATACACAACTCACTGTTTGCATGAGATAAGGTTTTTTGCTGAGTTCCACTTCAGAGATCATCAGCAGTATTTTTCTAGCCAGTGGGAAATTATGCACCTTGGTGTTTTTGCTAAACTGCCAGCTTTAAAGGCACAGGCTCGAAATCCCACACCTAATCCAAACAAATTGGGATCACCAATTTCTGGTCATTTTTGTGGGTATGACTTGGTCAGTTCTTGGGGCTACTAGAAGGCATGCTGCTCTCTTGTATAAAAGGATCACTTGTCCTTATGCCCAGGGTACAGCATTTCACTAAATCCCTAAGAAACTGCATATTTCTTAATTTTTTTTTCCCCTGGGGGAAAAAAAAAACAACTTCTATTTGATATACAATGATTTGCATATACATAATGATCTATCTTAAAGGAACATAAATTCCTAGATACTATTTTCTCACATACATCTACATTTATTGAAACTCTTCCACTTCAGCACCAAGCAGAGTTGAATTTTAA
The DNA here is from genome assembly GCA_013398175.1 of Climacteris rufus. Classification (NCBI taxonomy): domain Eukaryota; kingdom Metazoa; phylum Chordata; class Aves; order Passeriformes; family Climacteridae; genus Climacteris; species Climacteris rufus. The sequence goes on along the minus strand of VZRZ01001595.1, from coordinate 669,650 downwards.
TCTAAAGGGGGTTACACTTATCAGTCCATATTTTTATTTGTAAAAATGAATAATTATTGCGTTTTTCTACTAGGGTGTTTATAATAGCTGAATTCAGGGTGGGTTTTTCTTTTGCTCATGAGATGAGCCTGGTTGGTTCTTTCTGCTATAAAATGCATGTTCCTGGTACTGCATGCCTGTGTATTGTTTCTGGCCTATTACACATTATCTACATAGAAAAGTCCCTGTTAAATGCCTGTACTGCTGATCTACATGAAGACATTCATGTGATGCAAGACATTCAGCAGAGATATGTTGATGTCAGCTGAATTCCTAATGCATTTGGGCTGTCAGTCTCTGTTGTACCAACAGCTTGGGGCCACAGTAGTAGCAGAGGCAGCAATAAGTGGCAAACTGGTGTCCAAATTTAGTTTCCCAATGATTTCTTCCTGAAACCCTCCCCCCCCCCAACCCCCAAACATAACCTCTGGAAATAACAATGGATAATTTGAGTTATTGTTTCATGTTTCTTAGGACTTTCTTCATCCACTCCCAATCAGAGCTGATGCATTTTCTTTCACAGGGTTAAATGTCAGTCAGAAAGCATTGCAGACCTTATCTTTGGTATCCTCATTCCCCTTGGTGAACAGCAATGTTTCTTCTCACTGCCTTCTTGCTGACTGAGGACTATTTCCAAGTCTCTGGAGCAACCCTGCTACTGCCATCTGAGGTAACTCATGAAATATGGTCAATGAAGCACCAAAGAAATACTTGTATGGAACTACTTGTGATGTTTCCTTTCCTCATTCCAGTTTCCTGGAAGGGATGTTTGAAGATATGTTAGTGTTTTCCTAACTGGTGGATCAGTTTAATAGATTTTAAAGCTTGAAGGTGCCAGGATAATCCTCCTGCCACTGAATTTTTCTTCAGTTTTTAGCCACTGGATCTTGCATATATTTTTCTCTCAGATAGGCCCATAAAGAATTAGGAGTCATCTCTGTGTTGGAATGCTCTTGCTGCAATATTTTAATGTGTTTTTATTCTTCCAACACCTTATGGGAGGGAGAAGCTGGTACTCTGAAGCTGGATGTAATATCCCAGTGATGATGGCCATGAATTGGCACTCCAATGCAATTACCTTCCTATTTCCAAGGAGAAGAGGATCAACTCTAGATTTTTATAGACAATTAGCTTTTAGAATTGCTCTTTCATTACTTGGATTGTCTAATGCATGTTTTCTTGGGACAGCTGTAATAAGGTTTCAGAAGAAAATGGAATGAGACAATGCAATTATTACCCATGATTGCTCCTTTTGTTCCTGTCTTAGTCAGCTCTTTGGGGGGCAGGGGAAGGAGGGCTTCTTGTTTAGTGTTTCATAAATTATCTCCTGTTATAGTGCTTTTAATTCATTACATGAATCAAAGTGGTGGAGATGTCAGCAAGAAATAATTGTATGCCTAAAGCCATGCATCAAACACAAAGGACAGCTAATATGAAATGTATTGTGAGAGCAAAAGCTGCTACACTCTGATAGGTAAGGAAATGCACACCCTAAAAATAATAGTTATGTACTGAAGGATGCAGATGAACACCAACTTCACAGCAGGAGAAAGGCAAGATGAAGCACACACTGGATTTATGGATATGTACATATAATGCCTTTGCATATTATACCTGATGCTCTTGGGAGACTCCAGTGCCTGCAGCATTTGATTCAAGCTATCAGCAACTGTACTCTCAAATATTCAGAGTATTACAGATGCTGCCAAAAAGTTGCAAAATGGAAACTCTGTGGTTGTGGCTGGCTGGTGAGACAAGGTACCAGGTCACACCATGACTTTTCAAGCTGCTACCAAAATCAGCTGCATCAGAGCAGGACTTTCTAAGCCTTTCCAATGTCTCTGAGCCAGCTGGTCACCTCCCTATCTTTGCTTTCAGCAAAATGGGTCCCCAGAGTCAACACACAGCTCTGTCAGTGTCATTAATGTAATTTTCATTCTTAAAAAAATCCCACTGGATTTTATTTATAATTTACAGAAATATTTTAACATAAAATTTGTATAATTGCTGGTTTCCAAATGGTATCACTTGTGGGGCTTGTTGTAGCTACTAATAAATATTATTTTCTTAATGAGCCTTAAATGCCTCATTTTTCTCCAGATGACTGAAGCTAGCAAGAGCTCATAAACCATAGGAAAACAGACCTGAAGAACATTTAATAATCCATATTATTTTCCTCAAGAATAATCAGTGAAGAAAACATTTTGTTGTTAGAAGCTTGCAAAGATACTGAAGAGCTTTGAATGAATTGACAGCCAATGAGTTGGCTGTGCAACAGAAGAAAATAGAAGAGAAAGAAAAACATATCCAGTTAAAATTACTCGGATCTGTTAATTACTGACAGGGCAAGAGCACTTAAAAAAAAAACCCAACAAGGCATTAAGCCAGCTTTTTCAAATTATGTTAGTCCTTCCAAACCAAACACTGGGAAAAGTGAGGTGGTTGTTTAGTTTGATTTTTAATTTAAAGGAGAGATCACCAGCATCTCTGCCTAGAAGATATGGAACATAAAGAAATGTCAAAAAGGTCAAAATTATTCAGCCTTTTGCTCTTGTGGCTTTGTTTGTTAAGTAGATAGCAAATTCTGTTATACTGAGCTTCTCAGACAATGAAGCTGAAAATATTCTGTCCAGATTAAGTACGAGTAAAAGTAACACTTTGTGATTAACTTGGTAATAAACAAGGTTTACTTCATTGTATGTAGTGTGATTCAATACAATGTACTTTAGTATTTCATGTAATTAACTATTTTTGAGAAAGAAACCTGTCTTGGTTAAACAAGAACTGCAAAAAAAAAAGGTTGTAAACTTTGGTGCAAATGGAATAAAACTGTCTTTCTGTGACCTTATTGTAATACAACATCTTACCCACTGATGCACTTTATATAATACAACCCTCAAGGTCAGAAATCTTTTCTGTCTTTGCCTAAACAAAGAGAAGTCAGTTAAGTTTTGGATAATTTGGGAGACTTAAATCTGGGAGAAAGATGGGGCTTGAGAGTGGGAGCTGGGAAAGAGGCACACAGAGTTGTGTAAAGAAAGTCTGGACAAGGCAGAAAGGGGTGCACAAGGGTTGTGCCTCTGTGGGAGGGAAGCTGTGTGGTTAAGAATAAGGCAGAAGGAATGCAAATGTATTTTTAGTTGAAATCAGAGCCACCTTTCTAAGTCTACAGCCAAATTATCCAGGCTCCTCTTACGTGAGGCACCAACTATCCTGGGGACTTAACCCCATGGTGACAAATGAGCCAGGAGCCAGTTAAAAAGCACAGTCATGTATTGTTGAATTTCAGTGTTGTGCAGGCAGGAGTTTTCTCCTGCTTTTCCTGTCTCCAGGAGATTCACCCAAACTTGCACAGACAGTAGTAAACCAGCATGTTATTTCTAGATTTCCCAAAGTGAGGAGTTGTGCAGGAACACTGAGGTTTCTGTGGGCTGGGAATGTCAGCTGGGAGCAGAGGAGCTATTTAGAGCACTAAGAAGCTGATAGCTGCACAGTTAGTGGCAAGGAATTTGCAGGGTGGCTCTGGATGAAAACTCCTGTGTGTGTGGAGCAGGGAGAATATTGCTAAACTGACTACAAACAGAATTTTGAACAACTTACAGGCCATTCAGAAGAAAGGACATACTAAAATCACTAGTAAAGTGTGGGCTTTTTTGTTGTTGTTTTTTTTTTACTTCTGTGGGATTAAAGGATTTATTGCTCCGTAGGGGGTGAGGAGATAGAACCTTGCTGCCTGTGGCTCCTTTTCTAACTCTAAATCAAAAGACTTTTTCAATCTTAATTTGCAGGAATTACCTCTGACAAAATCTGACTGATCTCTGGTCCACATTCTGACAGCACAAACTTTGTTCTCCTTGTACTCCATCCAAGTATCCCTCATTTTAGTCCAAGATACTGACTTGTTCTGAATTCCTGCTATCTGCAGAAATTGCAGCAATATTCCTATGGTTCAAAAAGTGACATGGCAATTAATGATACAGTTAATTAAGTTTTACAGGCCTCCCAAGCAAAATGATTTCAGATTATAATCCACTCATAGTGAAGGAAACTTAAGCTAATAAGCAGGTATTCTAGTAGTCTGCTCACCTTCATATTTTCTAGATCCTACTAGGTAAGAGTATCCAGGCTGTGATAATAATGCTTTTTAAAACCCTCTCAAAAGACAGGTTTGGCTGAAGAGCTGAACATTAGGAATGGCTGCTCTTGCTCTTCTACCCTTTACTGCAGGTTTACAGCCAGACACTCACCTCTGTCCTGGAACAGTTAATGGCTATAAATGATGGAAAATATGAGAGGCAATCTTCCCCAACTTAACAGAAAATAGACAGTAAGTCTACAACATTGTTATGAAATCTCTTGCCTGACTCAGCTGAGTTGCTTAAACTGAAAGGAAGGAGTGAAAAGCTGAATCACTACTTGCATTTTAGCTACCACACCTGGATGTAAGAAGTAAGGATCTTTTAATGCACTTTTGTGGGAGAAATGGGTGAGAAGATATTGAGCAAATGACTGGAGGCACAAAGCCATCCAGGGCTGTGGAGCTGAGCTAAAGAGAGATGGATTTGGCTGTTAGCAGCACAGAGATGCCAGGTGAAGTTAGGGAGTGAGAGGGCTCCAGTGTGAAAATGTAACAAATGGGAACACTGATACTGGCTGAAAAAAACAACAGAAAGTGGCAAAACTTTAAATCTCTCACGTTGTGAAGTGAGCAGGATAAAAAGAGAGCAATCATTGACAGCCAGGGAAGCAAATGTTAATGAGAACAGCAGAACAATCAGATAAAACAGCAGCAGCAATGTCTCCTTTCACTCAGCAGTCACTGCTGAAGTGTACTGCAGGAAAACCAGGACACGAGCTCAGAGAACACAAGGTCCCACAAACCTGCCTGAGACTTATGGAGACAGCTTGAGGAGAAATGATCAATTTTGTTGTCATGGAGTCTCCAGCGGATTTATTGAAAGTCAGAAAGGTAGAGTGTGAGGAAGGGCAATTTTTTGCAAGATTAGAGAAGTAGAGCACTTGCAAGCAAAGAAGAGAAAGCAATTTAAAATCATGGAGAGAACACTAGGGCATGGAGAGGTAGAGGGACAGTTCAAGTGCAAAATGGATCACCTTCCCCTAAGGTGTAGCAAAGACCAAGCTCTTAGCACAACTGACATCTTTGTAGAAAACTCAATCTCCTGAAAGCTGGAACAACATCTGCCAGATCACAAATCACTACAAAAGAACTGCTTTATTGGGTTTCAGGAATAACTAAAACAATCCTCTAATGTACAGACACTGGGATGGCCAGAGTGAGATACTGAAACCTCCATCTCCTCTTCACAAGCAATTAGAGGGAGTAGAAATTCTGCCTCCTTTTCATGGTGATGCTGCTGGGTAAGACCAGTCATTGATCAAACAGGAGCTACCAAGGCCATTTCAGGTGTTAAGCACTCCTTAAAAAACAAACACTATCACCAACAGAGCTTGTGCCAAGGAGAGACTCCAAAGTGAACATCTCATTTTGGGATATGCTCCTAATTTTTATGTAACAGCCTTCCCTTTCATCAGCTTTTCTCTGAGCAGCATTTCTTTACCTCTTTTGCTTGTGGCACAGAATTCTTTGTGTTCAGGTCTTGTGGACATCCAAACTTGCCAGTAAGTAACCTGGATGTTAAAAGTACATTCAGATAGGGCCTTCACTCTTTAAAAAATGGAGACAAAGATAAAACTGAAGCATTACCTTTAAGCTTCATTTGCCTCACTGCTGCTAAGAATAATGGTACTAAGAGGATACAAGGTCTTAATTACAGAGGTTTAAAAGTCCTTTGACAGTTTAACAGAGAGGGGCTGTAGCAGAGATGCCAGACTTTTGCTGTTCTACTTCTTCTCACCAGTTTTTCCTTCCCTGAAAGGCAGGGAGTGACTGGTGCTTCTCTAGAGTGACTGGTGCTTCTGTCACTGCTGAGGGGTTATGCTACTTCCAGGGTATCATCCTCCACACCTTAAGGCTGCTGCTCCATGTCCCACATCTGCCCGGCCTGGGAGACTTGTTCCTTCTCCCTGCCTGCCTGGGAGCTGCCTGCTCCTCTTGGCTGCAGAAGGGAGGTAGGAGTGGAGAGCAGCAATGCTTCCCCTGGCTTTCCAAAAGCTCAGAACGATTTGTAGCTCGCGCAAATAAACATCTGACAGAAGCATATGGCCAGGAATGAGCAATAGCCCCCCACGCTCGCTCACACGGGAACTGCCAGGGCTGCTGGATGGAATAATGTGCAGAAGAAAGGAAGGGGAAATATATTTCTATCAAACCAGGGAATTCAAATGTTCTCAGAAATGATCTGTGCAAAATAGCTGCCAATTCCAACTGTTTGCCTACAGTATTTCTCTCCCTCTCAGATTCTGCCTCTCCTAGCCTCACACAGCCTAAGCTATTGCAGGTACAAGCAGACATGGGCTCCATCCTCCATCCTGTGGTACCTTGCATTTGAGCTGCTGATCCCTTTTTTCCCTGCCTGGTGTCCAGATGCAGACCATGCCTGTCATCCCCCTCCTGGGAGTTTTGTCCAAACATCTGAGCTTTTCTGAGCCTTGCTAGGTCGATTATGGCATTTATTTTTATAAATAGTAATGGTCTTCCGTGGGGCTTGGAGAGAGACCTGCTAAGATTCAAGCAAGAGCTGAATGGCAGCTTTATATTAGCACGTCTGGTCACAGGATTGTCCCAGAGAGTCCTGCAAGGTTCTGAGGAGGAGGAGGAGATGCTGCTGGAGCAAGTGGTTTTGGGTAGCCCCAGCCCACAGGGAAAGACATGAGGATCCTGCACTATCAGGCATCAAAACTCCACTCCAATTCACAAACTGAATGGTCTTTTAACTGATTTGTAATCAGTGTGATTCCTAAACGTCCCTGAGTTTTCACCCACACTTCCACCTCTTAAAATCCACTGGAATCAAAAGCTTGCAGTGGAAGTTTAAGAGTTGTTTTGGTGTGTTTGCAAGACCATGGAGTCTGAGGAATTCCAGGGAACTGTGTCCCAGGCTTCTCAATGCTCATTAGGCATGCAGTGCTATAACTGGCAGGAAATCTCATGAAGTTGGTAGAGAGATTGTGTCTTGGTTGCAGTCCAGACTACATTTAGGAAAAATTCTGAATGAAGCAGACTGCTCCATTTTTCAGGAGAACCATCAGGAGTTTGGCTTTTGAGAGACTTTTTTCCTGATCATCCTTCACAGCTGAACAGATATCCGTGGTAGAACACCACTTTATCTTCTTTTCTTTTTTAAAATCCCTACAGCTATGTGACTTTAGAAAACGTGTTGTTATTTTGATGGGTGTTTATTTAACAACTCATTTCATGGTGGAAACCCTTCAATATCAGATACTTCTGAGAACAGCCTCTTCCATCAGCCCAGTTCAGTCTCCAAAAAGGCTTTTCCTTTTGATGAAAATTGTATTTTCTGCTTTTGATCTTGATCTGGTGCTGCTCCTTGACTGAAGTTTTTTGAAACTCACCTAATTTAAAAAGACCAATTTTTATTAAGATTTTTTTTAAAATATATTCAAGGGGCTTTGAGGACATGAAGAAAATCACTTGCCTTCTTCTACTCCAACACAAAATTGTGAGCCATTGTGTTTTATCTCTAAAACTCAGTACTAAAGAAAATAAGAATGGGTTTGGCCTGACATACTTGATTCTACTATGTACCTATTTAGATAAGGTGTTTTTGCATTGGTTCTCTTCCCTTTCTCCTTAAATCTGTTACTAAATCCATTGGGCTAAAGTGGAATCTTACATCTGTTGTGAAATGAGAGTGACCAAGACACTGAATGGCTCTTTTAGAGTGTTTTAAAGTCTTCCACCGTCACCAGAAAGGGTAAAATGGATTTTTGATGACCCCTTGTTTCTTCTCTTGAATTTTTACATGAATAACAACTACTCTGTTTTCATACTAAAACAAAACAAAACAAAACAAAACAAACAAACAAAAAAAACCAAACCCCCTTTGTTTTGACACTGTGTAAGCCACACTGGAGATGACTCATGAGCTTTTACTTCAGTATGACTATTGTTGCATCCTGACCTATACTGCCTATTTTAATTTGAATTCTCTTACCTGCATGGTACAAATCATCCCTTTGTCTTGTGTAAGATCTTAGAAAAAGTAAGATATTCCAGTGTAATGAAAATGCATTGTTTTCAGTGATGTCAAAGCAAATAATAACACCCCCACCTAACCCTTTTATATACTTGGTAAGGTTTGCTAAGAGTTACAGCCTTTACTTGACTAGCTATGTTCTGGGCAGGAGAAGATTAAAGTGAGAAATTGTCTTGTAAAAACACATGTCCCCAAGAGAAAATTTAAGGCAAAGAGGATTTTCAAAGTGTAAACAAAAGTGTGAATCATTGCCAGTGCATGTTAAGCTTCATGACTGCTTTTTACTTCAATTTGCATAGTTGCACTTTCAGACTGACTTTAGGTGATGAAGTACAATCTTTCTAAACCCTACATTTCCTCCTACAGATAAGGTTTCATATCAGAGCATTGCTGATCTAGATTTTAGTAGGGAAAAGTATTTAGCAGTAGTGGTAGAGCCTACCTCACTCCTCCTGTAGTAGTAATATTTGTGTGAATATATATTTTTGCACTAGTTTTTTACAGGCTGGAGTCAAGATCCTGGAGGATCAGGGAACTGAGACAGAAGGGCTGGAAACTCTATGGACATTGAGCAGTGGATGTTTGCCCAAAGCTCTCAACAACAAATACACTAAAAAATACAAATTATGTGTGTTCACTTCATGCTGCAGGAGAGAAAGAAGCTTTTCAAACAGCTTTCCTTACCCAATGCTGAAAGCCCTGCAGGCTGCTGATGGTTTAAAAATTGACCCTGTCCCTCTGTTGCATTGAATCACCATATGCTGGACTCTCTACATCTTCCTTTCCTCTGTTGCTGAACACCTTGATCTGCAGCCTGGATAGCAAAGAGGTAGCAGAAGCATTACAAAAAGCAGGAAAGAGAGAAATATATATTTTTTTTTCAGTGAAACAATCAGAATCAGCTTCTTTTTCCCTGACATTTCCTAAATTGTGAAATGGAGCCCTGAGCTCTTTGCCTGTTGCTCACAGCTCTCTGGGTGCAGTGGGATGAGACTCACATGATGCAAAAGGGGATGCTCTCATCACACGTATTTTCAGTGTGGATTTTTTTTTTCACAAGCACCTATGAATAAAACCCCTCCCTGTCGCCATTGGTGGGAGGCACCCACACCCCCAACAACCCATCCGTGCACGTAGGTGGGGTGTGTTTGTGAGAGTCGTGGGGTGTGTGGATTGGAACTGGCTGTGCTGCAGAGCTGCTCTGGGGCTCGGAGATAACTCCTGCTGGCCGGGACTGATGGAGGGAGTGGGCATTGATAACAGCAGCACGTTGTCCTCCGTGTGCTGAGAGAAGCTCCTTTGTTGCAGGAAGCAAAAAATCCACTTCAGAAATACCAGAGAGGTTTCTTACTGAATCTCCGAGCCTGTGCAACCCAGTGCTTTGCTACAGCTTTTAATCAACTCAGTGTTTATTCAGAAAGAGGCATAAAGCCAGTGGCCCTAAAAATGAACCTGATTTTTGACTAGGACTCAAGGTCAAGTCTCAGCTAGCTCCTACTTCTGGAAATGTCTCAGCCAGAGTTTGCACGTACATTCCTCCATCAGAACAGCATTAATCATACTCCTGCCATCTCAGGGTGTTGGAGTAGCTCTGCATTTCCCAAGCATAATTATTTTTTCCTTTCTCTTCATATTCTCCAAGTGCACACACCATGGTGACCCCCACAGGAATACCTAGCAAGTTTACCACCTTCCTTTCTATGGCATATTCCTGGACACTGTGGGTCCAGAACAAGCTGTGATTTAATACTCGGCAGACCCACACTCCCTGTAAAACAAAATTTTGTTTACTCTTTTTAGTGGAAAAACTTTTAAATGTGACCACTCAAGACTAACAAAGTAGAAGACAAGCAAAATAGCATTTCAAATCTGCTATTTAAAATCACTTATCTTCAAGTCATCCTGAATTTTTACACTTGACAACTTGAGAAGTTTGGGGGCAAAATACCTACTATTGGCCCTCCAATTATTTCCACATCAGGAAATCTACAGTGTTTATTTCCACTATATAGATCTTGACACTCCTGCCAGTATTGGTGATAGATGAAGGCCCCTGCTTAGTGGCTAGGAATGCCTTGAGCTAAGGTGATCAGATTAAAAGTGAAAAAAAGGCAAGTGGGCTGTAAGGAGCCTCTTCCCCATGTGCTGCAGAATGATGGCACCTGCACCAGGTGGCAGATGTCAGTGCAGATGGTGTGTCACCTTATGTAACCTGGCAGGGGCCACTCGATACTAGGACACTCTGTCTGGGTCAGGTTATACAACGGGGGATGTGTTTGAGCCTGACAGCACAAAGCAGCAGCTGGGCTGGGGCCTGGCTCACCCTGTGTGCAACGTGAATTACAAGGGCTCGGAGAAATTGGGACCTCTTGCAGTCAATAGATTAAAATCCGTAAGGTCTCCAATACAAGCCAGGAGAAATAAATAAAGATCAAAACAAAGCACAAAGAATGGCAGTAAGAGGTGCTGGCAGCAGCAGGTTCAGGACAGTACAAGCAGGGAGGTGTTTATCCCTGCGCTGGGTGAGGAGGCTGTGAGCTCCCTGCTGCAGGCTGCTATGGATGCTGCTGCTTCAGAAGACCATTCCTGAGCAGACTCCTCCTGTGTACCACCACTAACTAAAACATCCTTAATGTACATAAAGTAGTTAGGCTATTCCCAATACTAAATTATTTGTGAGGGGGGGTGCTCATTTCTTACTAATGAACGCCTTCACCTTTTCCTAGTGGTCTCATTTCTGGTAAATCCAACTAAACTCCATCTGTTCCCCTACCTTCTTGTCATACCTTATGAAGCCGCTACATTTATTTCAATTTTAAATGACTTCCAAGGGTCTCATGCACCATGAAATACACCGAGGATTACTGAAGGAATTAAGGTTAAATTACAGCCACCAGAGCCTCTTCCAACCTGGAGATTCTGTGATTCTCTAGGTAGTTGTAGTCAGGTGGGCATTGGTCTCTTTTTCCAGGCAACAACTAACAGAACAAGAGGACACAGTCTTGAGCTGTGCCAAGGTAAATATAGGTTGGATATTAGGAAAAAATTTTTCATAGAAAGAGTGATAAAATATTGGAATGGCCTGCCCGGGGAGGTGGTGGAGTCGCTGTCCCTGGATGTGTTTAAGAAAAGCTCGGATGTGGCACTTGGTGCCATGGTTTAGTTTAGTTTTTTTGAGATGTTGGGGCAAGGGTTGGACTCGATGATCTTGGAGGTCTCTTCCAACCTGGAGATTCTGTGATTCTGTGATTCTATTCGTGTGCTAAGGGGCTGGAAGTCACTCTCTGTAAGGAACATCAGGCACGCTACTTTGAAGAACACAAAGCTTTTGGACGTGGACTCGTGAAGTGGGATCCTTGTGGACATTTGGCCAGCTTCACAATCATTTCTCTTTTTTGACCCCTGCTGCTGCCCCCTTCTCTTTTTATGATTTTATACCTTCTGCCCTCTGGCCTTCACACCGCACACCGCCCTGCACCCGCGGCCCCGCTCCCTCAGGTGCGCTGAGGGGCCGCCCTCCCCTCCCGCGGGCTCTCCCTGCGCTGCCACCACCGCCGGCGGCCATTTCCTCTCCTTCCCCCCTCCGCAGCCCTTCTCGCCCCTCACCGCCTTCCCCACCGGGGCCGGGACAGGGCAGCTGCGCCCTCATCCCGCCCTCCCCACAGGGAGCGCCGAGCCGCGGCTGCCGGCGGG